>WNHD01000151.1:49674-92329 GCA_011057455.1 Ganaspis sp. Gsp50 | reverse complement strand
GAGCAAGTTTTCCGAGCGAGAAGCTTTGTTTAAATTTAATGTTGACCAAGTTAAACAACAAAAAGTGAAAAATGCGCAACTTAGCCCCGGTCTCCCCTATATATATGATATGATATGATATGAATATGTATGTATATATATGAAAATAAAAAAGTTTGAAGATCTTGTCTCCACTTTCTATGCAATGAATATTTTTATGATGGAATTATTTTGTATTGTAAAACATTTTCGTATGATTCGTAAAATTGATAAAAAGAATACTTAAGATATTACAATATATAGAAAATCTTTGAAACTCACCTATCGCCATTTTGGTACAACTCAACTGAACTATTAAGTTCCGCGAGTTGTTCTTTAAGCAGCTGCAGATTCGAATTGACGAAACTCAATTCCAAAGCAACCGTTTCCTTTAATTTTCGATTTGTTGTTGCTCTAAAAACAAAATTTTGTTTCGTGTAAATTGCTCCGAATCGATGATTTAATTTTGTTTATACATTTTAAACTTAATTTGAAGACGAGAATGAAAAAAACGTATATAGTAATTTTGTTTGTTTTATACAAATTATAAAGGGTTATTATTCAATTATATAGAGTTATTATTATTCAATTATAAAGGGTTATTATTATTCAATTATAAAGGGTTATTATTACTCAATTATAAAGGGTTAGTATTACTCAATTATAAAGGGTTATTATTACTCAATTATAAAAAGTCGTTGTTATTCAATTATAAAGTATTATTAATTATAAAGTATTATTATTATTCAATTATAAAGGATTATTATCACTCAACAATATACGAGATTATTATTATTCAATTATAAAGGATTATTATTACTCAACAATATACGAGATTATTACTACTCACTTATAAAGAACAAAAAAGTAAGTGAACCAATTTCGGAGCTTCAAAATCAATTGTCGATTTCTCTTTTATATTAAGTAACTAAATTACTTACAATACAGCACTAAGTTACTTTAATTGACTTAATTAAACATTACGTAAATAAAATTAAAAAAGATATAATTTACTAACTTAAAAAGATTTTCAGCTCCAGCACGGAGTCGAAGTTCTTTATTGATTTCCTGGTTAAGTTTACTCCTTTTGTTTTGTAACTTTCCTCTGCATGTTGCAACTCTCGGGTCCGAGCCCTGAAACATAAAAAAAGAACCACAATTATTTTTCAGTACTTTTATTTACATATTTTACTCGTATCAATTTGTAATCTTTACAAATAACAACTTTTCTTCTGATTTATGTAAAAGACGGTTTTAATTTTATGCGTTCAATACAAACTTTTACGGGAGATTTAGAAAGGGGACAGTAGAAAGTCCTATCGATTTCGGTCTATTATTTGTTAAACATTCTTCACGTAAACAAAATTTATTATATAGATAACTCAAATCGTTTCAAAAGTTTTTTTTTAAAGAATTTTGTGACACAGGAAAATTCAGAGACATTACTTTACATTTGTATACATGGGGATTCAAAGCTAACGGATTCTTAGGTATTAAAGAAAAAGTACGGATTCAAAGGTATTGAAGAAAAATTACGAATTCATAGGATAATAAAGAAAACTGACAAATTCATGGGTATTCCGAGTCAGAATTTAGGCCCTATTTTTGAAAAATTACAAATTCTGAAATGATGATTCTGATGTATTTTCTGAAAAGTTACAGATTTCTAATATTTTAAAAATCACGAATTTATAGATGTACACAAGTCAAAATAGAAATAAATTACTGATTCATGAAAGTTAAAAACTACAGTCATAGACATTACGAAATCATAGATTCAGAGACACTACAAAATTACAAATTCGTCTTTACGAAATTAGATTTGTCATTACAAAATTAGATTCATCATTACGAAATTAGATTCATCATTACGAAATTAGATTCATCATTACGAAATTACAAATTCATCATTACCAAACTACGAACTCAAAGGCACAACAATATACAAATTTATAGACACTAAAAAATGAGAAATTGAAAAATTATCAATAGCCTGAAATTTCTAAAGACAGAAAAGAATATAACCAATAAAGATTCTATTTTTGATTTTTATTAAAACTTTTGAGATATAAATGTCATCGAAATTGATTTTCTCATTTTTGAAATATGGCCTTTTAGTTGTTATTTATGAGCAATAAAAATGTCTAGAGAAGTAAAAATTAAAAAGAAACTAATTTCAATTTTATGAAATCTTATCAGTGACATTTACGCTCTATTTATTGAAACACGTTTTGGATCAGGAGTCGAAGAATTTGGTCAAGATTTTGTAAAAACGAGATTAAAAGTTGATCCAAGAATGATGGCAAAAGGTCGCAGGTTTTAAAACAGGTTCGAAGTTCCTAATTAATAGATCACTTGTCTCAATACGGATAAGACAGTTATAACGGACACGCAGTCTGGTTAAGTTAATGATTTGCACTACTTGATTAATTTCTTCTTTTACGGATAATATACACGAAAGGTGCATTTCCGGTCTATATATACAAATAACATTTTCATCATTTATTTTCGCTTCCTTAAAGGTAATATTTCTTTTTAACATATACTTTTACATAATTCAATATAGTAATATATATATATAACGTCCGAGCGATCAGTGAATAAATTCAAAATAACAAAATTTTAATTCAATTGTTGATATCTGACATTTTTTATGAAAACAAACTTGTAATTTAATATTGTAAAAAAATTATTTCTAAAAATGTAATTCAATATTTCGATGCAATATTTAATTGTAAATTATTTATAAAAGTCTAATTCAATGTTTCGATCTAATTTAATTGCAAATTATTTCTAAAAGTTGAATTCAATGTTTTGATATTTAATTTTTCACTTCAATCTTTATCAGTGTTCAATTTTTCCGATTCAATCTTTCGGTATTTAATTATTCTATTTGTCAACAATTTGTTTGTTTAAGACAAAGTTAATTTCAATCAGCTTTAAGAAATAAACTTGCAAGTATTTATAACGATTATTTGGATTGTTGTCTGTAAAAATATAACGTTAAAATCACTTAAACCGAATCTGTAATGAAAGTGAATTACGATTTACTTTGAGCTTTGTTAGTACAACGTCGAAAGACATTATATTGCCATTTTTTCCGCATGATTGCCTTTTGTACCGGAATCTTGTATATATTACGCCTGACACTGTCGAGAATTTTTCGATTCGGACAATTTATTTTAGTAGTGAAAGTTTATAGTGCCGCTGTTGTAACTATTCGACCATAATTGTAGGGTTCATTGGACGAATAATGCTTATTGCGTTAATATATATTTGTCAAGGAATGTTCTGGGTCTAAAAGCTCAAAATATGCCACAATATATGTTCCCGCAAAGATAATGGAATTAGAAAAATAGCAGCGCGACATTTAGAGAATCTTAATAGCTGTAGTTTTCAAATATAAAGTATATTATTATTCTTATAAAACCGATAAATTACAGTCAATGTGGCTACACAGCTAGAAAAACTACTTTATATTTAAACGGCTCATTAAATTTTCAATGGCATTAATTATTTTGTTACGATCAATTTGTTAGTTTGTCTTTCAAATTAACGTTTTCTGAGACTTTAATTTTATTTAAAGACACTACTTTATTCACGCAACGGAAAGAAAATTATTGACATGTCATATTTGTACGTGATATACGCATTATTCTGAAATGCAAACAAGATAATTCTGCTTGAGTTATTAGAATATTTCCTTCTCTTAGAATGTGTAATATAAATGAATATTCTTCAATAAAAAACATTTTTAAATAAAATGACGCTCAAGTTTAAAACGTTTTTTTTCGATAACGAAAATGATATGTATATTTCATATACGAAAATAATATAATGAAAAATGAATTTTGCTATTTTTTAATAGCAAAAGAAAAACGCAAAAGAATAGAATAAAATATTTTTGAATAACGCGCACATATATGACGCGCTCTGAAGAAAGGTACCTTAGAAGGAAAAAATTGTAGGTTATGTTTGATGATAGTTTTCACGCAATTAAAGCGCAATTAAAGCTTCCATTTTAATTTTGCTACAATCAACAGCAGTTTTTCTTATGAACAAATTGTTTATTCATTGTAAAAAATGCTATTTTTGAATGTAAATAAATAAATTTTTGCTGCAAATTCTAACAAATTCTTTCGAGAGTAAAATAATACAGAACTTTTCCGTAGAATATATTTCTTTTTCAAACTTTCAATTCTCCGTTTCCAAACATCAACTCACTGTAACAGGCATTGAGATCACTGATAATAAGTCAACAGTGTTCAAAATACTAAAGGGACAAATATAGAATAAAACGTGAATGTAAACAAGACACCATTCACAGGTGCATGAATTTTATTGCACTAGAATAAGTGAAAGGGAAATGACGTTAACAAGATTCTGCAAAAAACTAGTTTTTCAAGGTATAATTTCAAAATATGATACAATATTTTAGACTCTTGATACTGTCGTTACCAATATTCAACTTTAAATCTATAATTGTCGTTCGATTTTACTCATAAACCCTACTTATTCAATTTTTTATTACTCTCAATCCTTACTTATTTTCCTCCATAACTTTTATGTACAAAATTTGCTTACCAGATTTTACAGGAGGAAACAAATTAAATTCGACTTTCCACTGACTTGAAGCTACAATTTCAATATACTTGCTCACGATCCACAATCATGAAATTATTGACCTGTCTACCAATTTTCCCAATTATGATCTTGACAGGAAATAACAAGATCCATAAATCATGTATCATTTTCATACTTTGTCGGTTTCTGTGCAAACGGTGCCCAGGAATTCGCAATAATTGAGTAATCAGAGAATGAAAAATTAATAGAGAAAGTGATACTTTTAACTTTCTATATTCATTTTTATACATGTGTCGTGCTCTTATTTAACTTTTAAAAGAGGCTTAATTAATTGAGGTCTCCGGCTGTTAGAGCAAGGTCGTGCACTAGTGAAAGTGACAAATTGGTTGCCTTTTCGTTATTACACCTGCTCTAACTTCATTTTCACACACTATAATTGCACTTAAAATGTGAAATTCATTTTACTTTTAATTTCTTACTAGACAAGACAAAAAAACACAAAAAGAGACAAAAAACAAAAAGAGACAAAAAACACACAGACAAAAAATACAAAAAGAGACAAAAAACACAAAAAGAGACCAAAAAAACAGAAAGAGACAAAAAACACAAAAAGAGACAAAAAACACAGAAAGAGACAAAAACACAAAAAGGGACAAAAAAACACAGAAAGAGACAAAAAACTTTGTCTTGATACGTTTCAAAAATATATTAAAAAAGCTAAAAGCTAATAAAATAATTAATAATACAATGGATAAATTAACAAATTGATAATCAATAAAAACCGATTTTTAGTATTAAAAGAAGATGATAAAAAGATTTTGAAAGAATGAGTTTTTAATGAAAGTTTTTTGCTGTGTCCCTTCTTACCCCGATGCGTCTCCTTAAGGCTTCCAGGATTTCCTTTTCCTCTTTCGCCTTCTCATTTTCTTTCTCTTGACGATTATTTTCACATTGTTTTTCGTTCTCTTTGTCTTTGCTATCCAACGCTTCCGAGGACTTCACAAGAGCATGATTCTTCGGAGGCGGAGAATGATGCACCCACTTCAACATGGCCGTTATTGGCTACATAATTAAGATCACCCGTTCACTATGCAGGTGTCTCTTATCTCAATTTTTTAAACACAAAACTCCGCCTACAATTGTTCTTCACATTGGAACTGTAAAAATTGTCGATTCTCTTTTTAGGGAAACTTTCTACAATGATTTTCGCAAAACAAAACAAAAATAAATGAAATAAAAATAAATACAAATAAATGAAATAAAAAGAAATAAAAGTAAATGAAATAAATAAAAAAGTTCTTTACGATTGCGAATGTTCTTTTATTTTCAAATAAAAAGAATATTGATTGCCAATATCCTTTGTTTTACTTATTTGAAAATAAAAGCAGTCTTTAAGCGATTTGCATGAAAGGAGTAAACGCCAGCAATACTTCCTCACTTCTCACTCTGAAAGATTAAAATCACATGTATCTCTTACAAACTTATCTTCACTCAACACACATTTAGCATTGCCACAATTAGCCAACATTTAACCAAGCAGGTAGCAGCCACATTCTCACTGCAAATATTTTCCTAATCTATCCTTCTATCTTGGCCGATAAGATGGTTCAAGTTGGCCACGCTAAATCGATAAAGTGTGTGGAAATAATGTGTTTTCTCTACAAGCCAAGGTACTCATTTTTACGAATTTTAGATCATACATTGAAATCCAGTACGGGGTTTCTATGAAAGCGAGATAAGCAGTGATAAATCCTAATAACACGATATTCTTTTTCCCGGCACAATAAACTGCTTTTCCGGAACAGATTATCCGAGCTTAAGATAAAGCAGTTAATTGAAGGTTTTCAATAGACTCGACAACTCCAAAAAAGGTCAAGGAAAGATTCACGTGTATCTGATGCTATTTCGTTTATGTAAAAAGAGAAGAGAAGAAGTTCATGAAGCAAAGAAAATGAAATTAAATCTTGATATTAAATCTTGATCTTAATGATCATAATTGACAATTATGATAATTGATTATATGATAATTGATCATTATGATAATTATTATGATAATTGATAATTATGGTAATTATGATAATTATGGTAATTAATTATTATGATAATTGATAATTATGGTAATTAATTATTATGATAATTGATAATTATCATGGTCGATAATTATGGAACTCAATTATTAACTATTAATTGATTTAACATTTAGCATCTTTGCTCGAAAATCGACTTCCATAGAAATTGGAGAACTGAACTTAAATTTCGACTCGGGGAATAATATCGAAAACACAGATTCCACTTGAACAGAATTATACCCGATTTCACACACAGGAAAAAGAAAATGTTAAATTTCAAGATGAACATGGATTTTTACAGGCAAATGCCTGTAGATTTTCAATTTATCTTGAAACTTAACAGTTGTTGAATTGAAAAAGAATACTTTGTTTTTTTCTGTAACAGTAAATTGTAAAAACAAGTATCTCAATTTAAGATGCTTTATCCTCACTTTTGAAACGTGTTTTTTGACGCTGAACGTTTCAAAATTGAGGACAAAATATATTTTGTTCCCAAATTAAAACAAATGTTTCAATTTAAAATATATCTTAAATTGAAACACTTTTTTTTATATATCTTGAATTGAAACACTTGTTTTATATATCTTAAATTGAAACACTTGTTTCATATATCTTAAATTGAAAGTACACTTTTTTTATATATCTTAAATTGAAATTCTTGTTTTATAGAGTGATTTAATTAAGAATGTTTGTTAGAATGTTTTGCGCTAACTTCTATTTGATAAACAAATGACGCAAACGCAGAAGACTTGACGCAATCAGAAAATACTTTAACAATGTTTTCGATAACTTGTAACAAAAAGAGTAGTAGTACACATAATAAAATGATAGAAACAAGAGAGGCTCGGTCTCCGGTGAGTAGAAAGCGTGGCTGAAACAGAGTCCATCCGCTAAAATGGCAGTTAATGCGTACACATTCTTTATTATCAATTCTATTCTCTCTAAGTGATCCCGTCATGGGAGAACCATTCCATAATACAAAGATTCACAAAGTTTTCCTCGATAAAAGACCGGTTATTGAATTCATTCGCTCTCCGGATAAAAGTGCAATTCCACTGGTCCCTGATCTTTCAGTGGGCAGTGATTAAGAGTCGAAAGTTGAAATGACACACCCCGGTGTAGAAAAAGTTGTTGGAGAGCGATTTTCTATTATAGCCTTACACACTTCTTCAACTATGTCACAACACGTGTAATTTCTTTTAAAAACCACAGAAAGCTTCCTCTTGAGGAAGCAAAAGGATTTTAAATTTCTTCTAAACATTTATATTTTAGTATTTAATTTATTTAGTCTTTAATCGTTTAATTTCTTTAGTAACCATTTAATTTATGTAACTTTTAATAAATTAATCCATTTCGTTTTTAATCGTTTAATTTATGTAGTTTTTAATCAATTAATTCATTTCCTCTTTAATCATTTAATTTGTGTAGTTTTTAATAATTCAAATCATTTCGTCTTTAGTACATTCAATTTAGTGCAATAAATTCTTTTGGAATAAAAGTAGTTCCAATAAATGATAAAAGAAGTTAGTTTTCTTTACGAATTAATCACGTGTGGATTAAAATTCTATCTTCTGCAAATATTGTAAATTAAAAAGGTCTTCGAATTCGTTTATCAGACGGTTCAGATTGTGAATGACACACGTATATTATCAACAGAAAAGAATTTCTTCTTACGTGCGCAACACCTATCAATTTTAACAATTCTCATATATAATTAGCATGAGAAAAAGAGGATTTTCTGTACTCTCCTTTCCTCGTTCGCAAAGAAGATGAATTACTTTCTGTCATAACTGAGTACATTAGTACACGCAATTTATGAAGATTTTAAACTAATTGAATTTCAAGGAAAACCGTACACAACGATTTCTTAACTTTTTCTCATTAATATAGATTGTTGACTCATTGCAATTAATTGCACGGCGTTAATAAAACTTAAGTACAATAATTTTGATCAATTTTTCGTATTACACTGCAAAAAATAGTGTCTTAAAAGTGGGACAGAAGTGTCTTATTTGGTCAAAAGTGTCTTAAATTAAGACATTTTTTGTGTCTTAGTCGCCAAATATGTCTTAATTTAAGACGTTTTTGCTCAAAATAAGACACCATGTTTTTGTAGTGTATTTACAAAAAAGAAGTTATTTTTGCATTTTTATTTTGCAGTTTTTTATTTATGCATCAACTATTAAACTAATTGTTAATATAAATTAATAAAAAAAATAATCCAAGGTATATTGAAATTCTACAGGTATATACATAAAAATTCAAGTTCATCTTGTAATTCAACATTTTCTTTTTCCCGTGATAATTACAGCCAGAAACACATCGCATTAAAAGAACCACGAAATCTATATATTTAGTCAAAATAATATGAAACAATGCTTCCCTATGAGGAAGCAAAATAATGAAAGGTATTTACTTAAAATAACAATAATGAATAATAAATTAATAGCATGAATATAATAGATATTCATTCTATTTATATATTATTCATTTATTATAATTTTTTTCTTTATTTTTTCGACGTAGCATCAAAAGCCTTATCTGAAAATCGCTCTGCTTTTTTTGGTTTAGAGATTCTAGAATAAAAGTTTTCGCGATTCTGCAATAAGTGATGATCGTTCGACCAGTTATACTCTGTTTCTCGCCTATTTCCGCAGCCCTCGAGGCCGACTTCCGCTTTTTATTCAGCACGCGCGTATATTTTGCCTGATTACAAATTACATTTGCAACTATAATAAAAAAACCCATCTTTCTTTGAATATGAAACTTGAGCACAGAAACATCACGAATTGCCATAAACTTTTTGCAAAACTATAATTAATTATAATCTTTTTGTAACAATTTATATTCATTTTAAATTCAAAACAAACACCATATTAAAACCATCTTCGTGTGAGTTCTTATATTTTCTAATTCAACGTAATTGATGGACAATAAAAACTACTGCATTCTAAAAACTACTGAAGATTTTCTCTATAAACTGTCTAATTAATCCACTGACCGATAATCGAATAAATTCATTAGTATGTAATTAGTAAATAACTTATAATTATATATGATATTTAATAAATTATAAATGATAATTATAATAGTTAATTTGATTATTAATAAATGAAAATCAATATAGAAATGAATGATAAATCAAAATATAGATAGAAATAAATGATAACACAGTTTACTTAAAAGTATCAAATTGATATCAAAAATATCAAATTGATGAAGATTTTTTGATCAATTTGGTACTTTTTGTGATCAATTTGGTACGTTTTGTGATCAATTTGATACTTTCTGGTATGAAATTGATACTTTCAAAAAACTGTGAAATGAAAATAGAAGAAAATAAATAATAAATCTTGGAGATATTTACAAAATATTGAAAAGATAGATGGTGTTGATTGATTAAAATACGATGTTGAATAAAATGCATAATGATTATTAAGGTGTTTCAATTATATGCTCAATCGATCGCATCTTGTATAAATTAATTAATAATTTATCAATATTGAATCATTTTGACGTGTTCTTGATCTTGAAATTCTATCAAGTAAAAAGTATTTAGTATCTTGATTAATGTATGGGAAATTTAGATGATCTAAGATAAGACAAATATGTATCTAGATTAATCACGAGACGCTAAAGGATCATCTTTTGCAGTCCTCTCACGTCTCACGTGCATGGTTAGTCTCTGTAATCGGTCACGTCTTTCTGAGATTATGCGAAATGCGTATTTTTTTCTCACTTTGCAAATTTACGAAACTTTCATTTTCTTCAAGATTAAAATTATACCTGTCATCTCTTTCACATTCATCAATTTTTTCCATTTATATTTTATCATTCAATTCTTTGTCAATTTTTTCAAATCAAAATCTTTATTTTCACACATCTGTGAAACAGAAAAAGAATCCCTGAAACGGAAAAAGAATCTCTAAAGAATCTCTCATATAGAAAAACAATCTCTGAACTTATTTGAAATTCTGGAAATCAAGTTGAATTTGATCGTAAAGTTTGTAACTTACACAAATTCTTGAAATTAATGATAACATTTTCAGGAGTTATTTCGAAAATTAAAATTTACAAACAGTATATAAGACAAAATGAAGATCGTGTCAAGGACTAGAAAAGTTGGACTTAAGTAACGGTATAGGGTCGAAAGGGTTACAAAAGTTCCATTGACTATTTAAAGAATGAATGTATAAATGAATCAAAATGAAGATTCAAAACGCAGAAATCAAAAGATGCAAAATGTAAAAGGTATTCAAAAGATTCTTGATGTCTATTCAATTTCTTTTGTCAGTTGATGAATCACTAACAATGAGACCTTCACTTTTTTGTCTCGCAACTAGAAATTGAAATTATGCTTGAATATTAATGAATATCTCACAAAAGAAAGGCACTTAAAGGACATTCTGTAGCATGACAAAAGAAAACATCTCTTCTAAATGCTTCAGAAATTTTAATTATTAAAAAGTATTTAAAAATCTGCACGTTCTCTTTTCTCTCAGTTTTTTTATTAGTTAGTGACAGAAATGTGCATGTTCCTTTTTTTATGAAAGCAAACGTGAACATTATTTATAAAATAAATCTGAGATTTGTGGATTAAAAAACATAAATGGATCAAAAAACATTCGTGGATGAAAAAAGATACGTCGATTAAAAAACATTCGTGGATTAAAAAACATATTCATGGATTAAAAAACATATTCATGGATTAAAAAACATTCGTGGATTAAAAAACATATTCCTGGATTAAAAAACATATTCCTGGATTAAAAAACATATTCCTGGATTAAAAAACATTCATGGATTAAAGAACATGAATGGAATAAAAAGATTCATAAAATAAATAATCGAGAAGAAAATACCCGTTGCTTAAAGTTGGAACTGAAAATCAAGGGAATAGTGTTATAAACTCTATCACCTGCGGATATAAACTGAAGTAGTTCGTCAATCAAATATCTCTTTATTTCTTGCGGTGCAATACTTCTAGAATAATATTATGGTAACGGGTAATCTCTAGGTAACCATCGTTGTAAAACCGTCTCACCACAAACGTCACGCAACATGATGCGCAATCTCGGATATTTAAAATATGTATCGAGTACAATTTACCGTATATATATTATAACAAATATCAGTATATTAATCTAGCATAATTCGAATTTGGTATAATTTTTCTAACGATTATATCAGGCTTTTGTAATTCTTTCCGGATCCTTTCTTACGTGCGCAGAAAATTATACCCTAACAAAGTTTAAGCTTTGATTTCTAAAAAAGAAACATCAGTTTCATTATAAAATATTTTTAATATAGGTTTTAACTGTTCCTGTCAAATAAGTAAAGTCTTTCATTGTTGCACGGAAATCTTGTGTGTAAAAGTAAAAAAACTTCTATAAAGTAAGAAACTTGTGTAAAGTAAAAACCTTGTGTAAAGTAAAAAACTTGTGTAAAGTAAAAAACTTGTGTAAAGTCACAGTGTTTTGAAAGTATCAACTTGATACCAAAAAGTATCAAATTGATCACAAAATTTCATCAATTTGATACTCTTAAGTAAACTGTGGTAAGAAACTTGTGTAAAGTGAAAAACTTGTGTAAAGCAAGAAACTTGTGTAAAGTAAAAAACTTGTGTAAAGCAAGAAACTTGTGTAAAGTAAAAAACTTGTGTAAAGTAAAAAAAAACTTGTGTAAAGTAAAAAAATTGTGTAAAGTAAAAAAAACTTGCATATAAATGTAAAAAAATGTGTAAAAGTAAAAGCTTGTGCAAAAGTAAAAAACTTGTGTGAAAATGTAAAAGTTAAAAATCATTGTCAATTATTATAAAACGTATGCAATGACCATTATCTAACAGAATGCAGACATTTGTTTAGGAATTGTCTGAAGCAAGGTTGAAATCTGAAAATTGATGGTGTATTCCAACACCCTATATAAACGCCACAAGGTTGAAGATAAATCACTGAGCTCGAACAGGAAGATCAAGTCCCTGAAGGAACAAATTCAACATCGCTTGCAAAACATTCTGCATCAGAAAGAAGATCTTTTTCATCAGTCATAGACGCAAATGAAATATTACTTTAATCTGCATGTTACGATTAAACCAACAACGGAAAGTCAAGCAAACACGTGTATTTAAAAGATAATGTACAAACTCTATGTACATTAAATTAGTACATTGTATGTGTACATTACACATTAAATTAGTACATTGCATACATTCATTGCACATAATTGTTCCATTGCACATTGATACTTTGCACATTGATGTTTGATACATTGTATCTCGCATTGTATTAAATATTCTATATCACATTTCGACAATTTTAGATTGTTGAAACAAATTGATTTCAAAGCTATCAAATTGATGAAGATTTTGGTATCAATTTGATACTTTTTGGTATCAATTTGATACTTTTTGGTATCAATTTGATACTCTTTGGCATCAAGTTGATACTTTTTGGCATCAAGTTGATACTTTCAAGAAAACTGTGATTATAGAGACCATAAGGAAATCTACTACAGAAAATTAATTAGACACAGTACAGAGTAAAAAACTGTTATTCTATCTACGCACTATAGACATAACGTATACCTATGTTTTGAAATAAATATGACAAATTTAGCACTTTTTAAAGTCAGCAAAACTGGAGTGGAAGTTCTCGGTAAGATCTAACTGTTTTTAGCGTGTTAACTACTATTAAGGAATCGACATTCCTATGATCCGGTTGACAGTTGAAGGGAAGCTTCCGTTTTAGAAGTGCAGAAAAAGTTTGATAATGCTCGAGAGAATTGCTCTTTGGGATTCTATCGAAAGAGGCGTTTTGTTTAAATCTTGAGAACTCAACTTGATGACGAGTAGATCCGAGTGAACAGGCTCCACAGGGAGCATTTCGCGACAAAAAGGAAACTTGCGCCTATGGCAATTTAAACCTGTTTCCAGGACACTACAAAGTTCTCGAGACTGCTCCAGATAAATGTAACGTATCAAGTTAATAAATGAGATAATAAGCAATTAGTTATAACGTTGCAAACGGAATAGAAAATATTGCATGCTTCTTGAATTTAAATGAGCCTCGTACTTTCTAACCAAATGTAATTTATTAAAAACACGAATCGACATTCGTCTCCTTATTTAAAAACCCTCGAAAGCAGCGAAATTAAAAGCATGCACAGTTTCACATACACAGTTTACTTAAAAGTATCAACACTGTAAAAACAAATGTCTCAATTTAAGATGTTTTGTCCCCACTTTTGAAACGTTTAACGTCAAAAAACACATCAAACGTTTCAAAAGTGAGGACAAAATATCTTAAATTGAGACAATTTACAGTGAAATTGATATCAAAAATACCAAATTGATGAAGATTTTGTGATCAATTTGATACTTTCAAAAAAACTGTGTACATGAAAAGCATGCAAAGTTGCACTTTGCACATAGAAATTGAAAAAGCTTAAATTAGATTTTTGCATTTAATGTATGATTGTTGATTTTGTTTAAGGTACTCATTCTGCATAATTTTTAAATGCGTAGTGTAAACACTGTTAGAGTACATACATACTGTACATATACACACTGTACACAAACATATTGTACACAAACTTATTGTATACATGCACATATACACCCACTGTACACATAAATTTTGTTTAAAGAACCTTTTTAAAAAATAATTAAAATTTTGTTGATACAATTTAATTTAAATAGAAAAATAGAAATGATTACTATGTACTTTTATTGTAAAATTAACTAGAGAAACTGATAGAAGCAATTACGTTGTTATTTTAACCAAGGCATTATAGTAAAGTTCATCAATTACATTATTAGCTATCATAGTAACTAATTATTAGCTATCATTGTAGTTAATTATTAGCTACTATAATAAGTATTAGTAGTAGTACTATTATATTATACTAATATAGCTACTACATTAGCTACTATATTAGCTACTACATTAGCTACTATATTAGCTACTATATTAGCTACTACAGTAACTATTATACTAATATAGCTATACTATAGTAGTTAATATTCTGCTAATAATTCTGATATATTGAAATTTGCAACGTTTTTTTCGTTTACTACAACTTACTACTAACTATAAAGCTGACTTTTGTTTACTTACTACTTGTTTTCGTAATTATTTATAAACTTTATAAAAAGATAAAGCAAAAACGAATCTTTAGAAATTGTAAACAAACATTTCAGTAAATTGTAAATAAACATTTTAATAACTTAGAAATAAACATTTTAATAACTTCGAAATAAACATTTTAATAACTTCGAAATAAACATTTTAATAACTTAGAAATAAACATTTTAATTACTTCGAAATAAACATTTTAACAACTTCAAAATAAACATTTTAACAAATTGCAAATGATAAAAACTTGTTCCTTCATATTTCATAAGCGGAAAAAAACGTTGTGAACTTCAGGGTCGTAATTAGCTCTTCCAGCAAAACATCATAACCGTAATAGCTAAGAATTAGCTGCAAAGTCTAACTTCTTTTCTCCTTATGCATACACCTTACTATACACATACACACTTTCCAACACACAAGAAGATATAAACACCGGTTCGAAACATGTCATCAAACCTCTTTCAGAGTGAAATCCATTGAGCAAATTGATCTGATTAAGGGAGCGGGAATAATTGCTATAACACAATCATCACTTGGAAATCACGGTAACTCATTAAGAGTGGCACTTTTAAAAGAGATGGTACATACAAAGGGGTGGGTGCCAAAGGGAAATTGATTGTAAAAACGTGTGGTCGGCGTGTTTATGATGAAGGATGAGAGTAAAGAGATGGATGGCTGGACCGCGGACCACGTTTGCAACCGTCTAGAGGTAACTGGATGGCTAACAGTGGTCAGCGTGGCGGACCCTGGGCCTGCTGTTCAACATTGGTGAAAGGGAAGGATCTTGTAAGGAACTGGTGGGGAGAAACACGGTGCAAGACGGTTCCTTCTGATCAGTACCAGACCACTGCGACCGTATGCAGATTGCAGATCATATTCATCAAAGAGCAACCTATGATTATACTCTACAATGTGATCAAGTGTCGATACACTGAAATCAGATGCTCTGTTTTAAGAACACAAAAATACCTCAATCCGCATTGAAATCGCTCGTTCCAGTCTAGATTGCATAAAAAACCACGGTTTTTTTCAACAAAAGAAAATAGAAAATTAAAACTATCTACGAGGAAGTAGTAAATGTATTTTATATGTTTTTATCAAGAAGGAGAGAAAAGGAGAAGAGAATTTAGAGGAAGAAGAAGAAGAGAAAAGAATTAGAAAAAAAGAGAAGAGAATTTAAAAGAAGAAGAAAAAAAGATGAAGAAGAGAAGAAGAAAAGATGAAGAAGAGAAGAAGAAAAAATGAAGAAGAGAATTACAAAAGAATTTTTGTAATTCGTAACATTGAAAAACCAAATACAGTTTTTTGTAAACGAAAAAAATGTTGAAAATTTCAGTATCATAAACAATAGATCTATAAATATAATAAAATTCTATATGAAGTTTTGCGCAAATAAATGTTTGCTTCGTCACAGATAAGAAACCGCGTATGTAATACGTCACGTGATTACACGTCACACTTCGTCACAAATATTGGAATCCACCTATATACAGAGCGTCATTTCACATTCTTCAAAATATAGTGTCTTTAAAATTAAAAACGAATAAACTAAACAAACAAGAAAAGAGTTTGAACTATTTTTAGCAAAGATTTTTTAAATTATCAACTTCATAGAAAAAAAATATTGGTTCAAATACGTCCATTTCGTGTTAATATTTTGAACCAATGCTAAAGTACGAAGATGCTGGCGCCCTCTCAGTGGATTTATATTTTTCTCATTTAACTTTTCGTATCAACTTGATGCGAAAAGTATCAAATTAATGCCAAAAGTATCAAATTGATGCGAAAAGTATCAAATTGATGTCAAAAGTATCAAATTGATGCCAAAAGTACCAAATTGATTACAAAATCATTATATGAATTTGATTCTTTTAATATATATATATCAATTTGATACTGTAAGTTAACTGTATACTTTTAATAAATTAACTTATATAAGTGTACATTATTTTATATACAATTTATAAATTACATTATTTTTATTAACATTAAGTACATATTTGTATATCTTTTATATAAATTCTTTATACATATTCTTATACATATTCTTTTATTTATATACATATTTAGAGTATGTAATAAAAAATTTCTTGAACACAATAATACGAGTGAAATACATAACAATGCTGTGATAAATGAAAAAATCGAAAATGTCGGTCATTTGTAGTTGAGCAAAAAATGATGTAACGCAAGAGGTACCCCCCTCCCTACCTTCGTCATACTTCATTACAAATCTGTGACCCCTTGTCCCCCTGTTCCCCTTTCACGTGAAGTATCATGACCCCTAAACAAAAAAATTTGCATCCTCTTACAGCAACTTTTTTCAGAACCATTTGTGTCTGAATAATAATTACGACAAGTAATTTATTAAAGAAAACAATATGGAAGGATGTCAAGTGAAATAATTATACACACAGTTTACAAAAGTATCAAATTGATATCAAAAGTTTGAAATAGATATCAAAAGTATCAAATTGATATAAAAAATATCAAGTTGATGAAGAGTTTGTGACCAATTTGATACCTTTTTGTGATCAATTTGATACTTTTTGGTATCAAGTTGATACTTTCAAGAAAACTGTGCATTTAAAAGTAAAATTTCAATTTCTGTTGTTGATTAATTAATCAATTCATTCATTTATTCATTCTTGTCATTCTATTACGAATGTTTTGCTAGAAAAAATATCTGATACTTAACATTAAAATCGTGTTAAAATAATACGAAACAAATATAAAGAAGAGGGCGCCACTGTTTATGCACATTAGCATTGATTCAAAATAACATGAAACGAACAGTTTTCTTGAAAGTATCAATTTCATACCAAAAAGTATCAAATTGATCACAAAAAGTACCAAATTCATCACAAAAAGTACCAAATTGATCACAAAATCTTCATCAATTTGATATTTTTGATATCAATTTGATACTTTTGATATCAATTTGATACTTTTAAGTAAAATGTAAATTTGAACCAATTTTTTATTTACTGTCGCAATTTCACACTATAATTATAGCGCTTCTATACAATTTAAATTATCCAAATTTCAAAAGTTGTATTATATGAAAATTCGGATACCAGAAAATTCTATGGTTTCAAAATTTATGTAAATACTTTTTAATAAATTCGCTTTGCTAGTTTTTTCTTAAGGTTGGCCTAGTTCTGGCTTCAAAGTTTGGCTAAATAAACATCTAGTTTCCTGTGAATCTCAGTTAAATTGATGTTAATAATCATAAAATTCTAACAGTGAATCTTAATGTCTATCATATGGCCAACAGACCATGTCAATACACACGAATACCACTCCACCATAATTTTACAAACATTATGATCTTGAAGACAAGGTTCACTTCAGATGCACTACTTTCCGTCGTAATAGACTCAATTTTATTGTTTTTTGGAATTTTAATCAGATCCAACAATAGGGAGAATTGGATTTTTATGGAAGATTTGCGAATAATTATTATTTAAAAGTTGAATAGATGTGCAGACACGTTGCTGGACCGTTTGACGATCTGAGTTAAGAAGAGCAAGAGGAAAGAGAAGATTTCTTTTCAAGAAGTTCTATAAGAGAAGGGGGCCAATAACGGTACCCCTCTTTATACAACATCTCTTCACCAACTTTAATTCTAACTTACAAGTGTAGGCAAACAGATAAGCATGATACTGAGTCTACAATTTTATGCATTGATACACTTCTTTCGGTTTATTAAACTTGATTCTTTATTAAAAACGATTCAGGTTTTTTAAAAAAGAGTCAGGTTTATCAAAAAGAGTCAGGTTTATTAAAAAGAGTCAGGTTTATTAAAAAAAATCATGTTTGTTGAAAACGGGCTTTGTTAAAAAAACCCTCTTAAAAAGAGTTTTGTTTAAAAAAACCTTCTTAAAAAGAGTTTTGTTAAAAGAAACCCTCTTAAAAAGAGTTTTGTTAAGAAAAAACCCTCTTAAAAAGAGGTTTATTGAAACCTTGTTTATTAAAAATCATTCTCTCAGATCATTATAGAAAAGTTTTTTTAACCACATCGAATTGCTTCTTTCATGGTTTTTTCACCTTTATATCAAAAATTAAGATCAATTGAATTTTTTTCTTCAAAAATAACTGAAAAGCTGCTGCTATGAAGACAAAAACGCTGTCCTAAAAGTAACAGGAACAGAATAAATTTTAACACAAAAGTATAAAACAATGGTTAATAATGGTCAACAATGGTTATTTTAAGTTGTAATCATTTTTCAAATCGTTGAGCATTAGAAACAGAGGATGACTAAAATGAGTTGATAATTAGATCTCTATCGATAATTACGAAAAAGGAGATCAGTATGAAAAGTGTTCGTGGGCAGAACTAGATTTCTAAAAAAAATTTCGAAGCTGCGTTATTCCATTCATATTACTGATGGTAACGACGATTATAAGTGGGTGTTGTTCGCTTTTGCTTTGAGGCAAATAATTCCGCAGGAAACACCTTAAGGAAGAAACACGTTAGAATCACTGACAAGGCATAAGTCCTGATACTAATCTTCATATTCATATTATATTATGGAACAAACGTGCTTTGCGTGTATTAACATCATGGTTATATAAAAGTAAGTACCTAGTCTTAAAGCGTGCCAAGATGATTCTATTGTGATAATGATTATTTCTTAAAATTCAATTTAGGAACAATTAGTTTCACTTTTTAAAATTACAAATTCAGATTACAAGTGCTACTCGCTTCTTTTACTCATCGTGACCTCAATCATCAGTTAGAACATAGATGACGTAAAATGTTCCAGATCATATCTTTCATAATATTTACGGCTTTCTACAAAAGAATGACATAAGTATTTTGTAAGAATCCTTTTAACCAACTGGAAAAATGGAGTTGTAGTGGAAAAAATGTTTTGGAATTTGTAGCACGTGTGTTCAAATGATGCTAAAAATTTATATTCCATTTGATGAATTATTCAGTTGATTTCGCGTTAAAAATGTATCAATTTGTAATTTTTGAAAGCGCTGTTCTATAAAGTATACTAAGTATTTGAATAAATTAATTGTCATAGTTTTGGGAGTATTGAAATACGATAATTCAATATTATTAAGAGTAATTCTCAGTATATCATTAAGAATAATTATCAATATCATTCAGAGTAATTATCAATATCATTAAGAGTAATTATCAATATCATTAAAAGAGTAATAATCAATATCATTAACAATGAAATAATAAACAAAATAATCCTAACATAAAGTTCAACATCTACAATTTCAAAATCATGTGGGAAATGTTTATACAAAACTGTGAATATGAAAAATTGAAAACTGAACAAAATAATCCTAACATTAAGATCAACACCTACGTTACAATTTCAAAATCATGTCGGAAATGTTTATACAAAACTGTGAATATGAAAAATTGAAAACTGAATTTGAAAAAACGATATTACAATCATTTAATGCATTTTTACGAGATTCTCATTTCTTCGAGACTTATTGAGACGATCTCTCGCTCAAATGCATCACTAATTTCACGACCAGTTTTTGCAATACATCAAGCAAGTTTTTGTTATTCTTACTTTTATTCAAAATTTTTGCATAATAAAAGTTGTCATCAAGCTTTGGAATGTTTTTGCTCTTTAAAGATTTGCGATCTAGATCCGTCCTTGTAGCTCTGAAAAATAAAATGTTATCGACCATATTTATTCATAATGATAAAGCCCCTTCTAGAAAGCCTGAAAAACCAGTTGGAGAAAAACAAAACGTTTATCGTGACGGGTGCAGGTATTAAAATCCATACAACATTTGAAGGTTGCAGTCTCGTCCAAGTTCTAATTAAGATTGGAAAGCGATGCAAGGTTAGTTTGAAATGCGAGGACACTTAAGATAGGTGCTATCACATATTCTGCTTCATACATGGCTGGCCAACAGAATCGGATGTGCGAAGAAAAATAAAATTGCGGAAACGAATAGAAGGTCAGTTGATAAAAGATATATTGGAAAATGGACCAATCGTATGACTAGGAATAGATTTCATTAATTATCGTCCTCGATAAATTTCAACAATAGAACAAACTCGCAAATTTATCAAGATCTTGGCAAATCAAGCGTATTCGAGAAAAAAGGTTTTTTAATCCAATGACCTTGGGCTGAATTCAAAGGTCAATACTCTCCAAGGATTGTAATCAACAATTAACGAGTGGAACTAGAAAAATGACTTTTTGCTCATTTTCAGCTTGGTAATCACGGATCAATGGTTTTAATTATTTCTAATCTAGAAATTAAAAGCATGTTTGAGTTATTAACGAGAATGTTTGTGAGAATAAACTTCGAGATATTAAATCCAGATTTACATTAATCTAAAGATGAAAGGCTTTAAAATTTAGATTTATAAGAAATTTAATAAAAAAAAAATTAGAGTTATAATTTAGAGGTATAAATATACTTCATTATTATTATAATTCAGAGTTATAACAATAATTTAGAGTTATAAAAATACTTCAGAGTAATTATAATAATTCAGAGTTATAATCATAATTCAGAGTTATAATCATAATTCACAATTATAATCATAATTCAGAATTATAATAATAAACTACAGTTATTTTATTAAAAATGTCTTCTCCCGAAGGAATAAAGACCCAGTATTTTCGAGCACGTGAAATGTTAATTGGCCATCGATATATGTATCCAGCATTTTAGTTTCTAGACGTATAAGTACACACTAATTAGCATCAATCATCGGCAGTCAAAAAAGAGTCCTAAACGTTTATGACAAACAAAACTTTCTCTCTTCATGGCGATTTTCGAAATTGTCATAATTTATGTAGAAATGACTTTCTTGCACCCAATTTTGAGAGAAATTTATCTGGATTCGTGCATTTATAGATTTCAAGCCCATTATGAGTTTAACAAGGATAATGAAGATATAAAAAGAAAGTTGACACTGGTGCATAAATAAGAATCCTACTTAATAACATTTTCGCCGATCTGCTATATGCAAATGAGGAACAAACAAGCTTCTGCGAAAATGCTTTGTGCGTCGTGATTTTTTTAACGATGTGAACATTATTGAACTGATTTGAATAACTTCTTACACAAAGACGAAAAAGGCTTTTATATTCCAAGTGACCTAGGAAATTGGTTGGAATTTCAATATTTATTATGAAAGTTAGCATGTATGCAAGCATGTGTGTCAGGATGTGACTATCGTCAAGGAAAGGCAACGACAATGCCCGGGTAGAAATTGCCACATTATGGCCCAAGTCACGAATGAAATCCTGATGTGGCCCCGATCGGGCAGGGCGTTTCATTCCTGAATTGGCCATGTCATATCTGGGCCCGATCAGCGCCATGGCAAAATTTCTACACGGGTGAGACTCTCTACATGTGTGGTTTCAGACTCTTCAGTTGAGGTACTAGGTCATGACACATCAGCTGTTATTTCTTTATTAAGTGAAAACAATTTTCAGACACGCGACTTTCGAAATTGCAAACAGAAGATGAAAAATACGTTCTTTCAGATTCAACTCACAAATTATTTCAACTCGCAAATTATTTCAATTTAACAAATTATTCCAATTATACATACAAATTACATATGTATACTCTCTGCATCTGAATGAGTGAAAAGTCACTAATTTAAAAAAAGTTTACTAATTTAAATTTTGATGGAAATTTCTACTAAGATTGGAAATTCTTTTATTTTATTTAAATCTTAAGATTATGAATCATAAATCTTATTAAATATTTAGTAGTTTAATCTTTATACTCCATACAAAAATTAAAGTAAAAATTATACATACATGTATCATAATTAGGACACTGCTGTATTGAAAATTTATAATCAAACTTCAGTTTTTGGTTTTAAAACCGCTGTTTTTTTATAAACAAAAGTTTTTTTCAACACAGTTTTTTTGAAAGTATCAACTTGATACCAAAAAGTATTAAATTGATCACTAAAAGTATCAATTTGATCACGAAATCTTTATCAATTTGATCACAAAATCTTTATCAATTTGATATTTTTGTTATCAATTTGATTCTCTTAAGTAAACTGTGTAAGAAAACCGATTTTTCAAAAGAAAACTGTTTCTGTAAAAAAATCTCTTTCACCTACAGAAAAGATGTATGTACTAACTTTATATTTGTACTAACTTATTTATTTGCTTCAAATAAATTTTATTTGGTTTAAAATTTTATTTACGCCAAATGAAAAGTTATTTGTATAAAATACATTATTTATTTGAAGGAAGTAAATAAGTTTAGTACACTGCAAAAACACGTGTCTCAAATATGGGGACAAACGTCTCAAAATGAGACACTTTACGTGTTTGAGACACGCGTCTCAAATATGAGGACAAAACGTCTCAAAATGAGACACTTGTTTTTGCAGTGTAGATTCTGACAAATATATATCGTTATTTGGTTCAAGTAAATTATATATGTATTCAAATAAATTCTATATTTAATTCAAATATAAACAATTTCTCTGCGTGTAAAAATGTCTTTTAAAACAAGAGATCGGTTTAAACGATGAATTTCTAAAACTCATCAAAAAGAAGCTTTCACACAAAAAACCCGGAAAAAGATTCGATAAATCATTTTTTCATGCACTATTTTCAGCAACAAAAATAATAGAAGAAAAAGAAGGACTTGAAGTTTAAAATATTGGTGTGCAGAAGGTAAGAAAAGCCAATCAATCAATCCCAAACAATCAAAACAGCGTATAGAATAAACAACTTTCTATGTGGGATACTTGACAAAATTGGAATCTTGTTAAAAGAAATTGAGTAACAATTAGTTAAGAATAATTGTGCAATAAAAGCTGTCTTTCTGTGTACGTAACAAATTATGTGATTTTTAATTTACTTTCGTGTCATGCGTCCTTACAAGGCAATCTTTATTTAGTTGATATTCAAGTTGCATAGAGAGTAACATAGGTCAGGCACATTTTATAGCAAAGAAGTGAGGGTTTGGAAGTCTTACGTCCTTTGCATGGTCACCGCATCATATAATGTTGCTCGTAATGGTGTGACGGGAAATAAATGTCTTTTCTAGCGCTTTCCAAGCATTACGATACCCAAGGCGTCGTTTATATTTAAAAATCCGTATAATTAAACTCTTCAATTTCAAATGGTTCGTAAAACGCAGTGTGTAAATTACACCCCTTTTCGAGACACTAAAATAATTTTATATTCTCTTTTTTTCTTATATATTTCTTCATATTCTTCATATTCTTCTTTATTTAATTATCACGCGGTAAAGAAACTTTAACCTAAACAATGCAATATTCGTATATATAGAATAGTTGAACCTTAACTATAACCTTAACTATTAACTATTAACTATTATTAGTTATAACCTTAACTAATTTTTTCATTTTTTTTACACTCATTAAATTCTTATTATTTTTTTGTATTGATGCTTTCAAGTCTTAAATATGATGACTTAAAGAACATGGAAATAAAGTTTGAATGAAATCTTCTAAGTTCTAATTTACATATCACGTCTTGAAAAGTTTCGGAAGAAACTCTATATGAAAATTCTTAACTACTGTAAAAAGGTACCAGCAATTTTAAGATTATTTCTTTTGCGGAGAAATTGAATTGTCACATCACGCAAAAATTCCGTTATTGTTGAGAAATTTTTTCTTTTAATTAGAAATTTAAATTCTCTATAATAGTTGTATTTAAAAATTGTTAATTGTCATTCATATTTTTTTCCGTGATAGTTTCACTACACGACAAATACTTGTCATCGAAATACAAAGTTTGTGCTACTTATAATTTACTTCCCATGTTCCACAAAGTATGAGCCAGAAACCTTAAAAGTGTTATGAATAATATTATTAACAGCAAATATCAAGAGAAAATCTTTCTTGGAAAATGTGCTTATTATCACATCGTCAAAAATCACATCGTCAAAAATCACATCATCAAAAATCACATCATCAAAAATCACATCAAAAATTACATAAAAAATCTCATCATCAAGTCACATTGTTTTTAAAAACATTAAAACAGTTGCACTTTTCGAAAATTGACAATTCAATAAACTGATTGCACAATAATGCAAATTAATTCCATTCAAACATGTCTAACAATGTATATTTATAAAAATATTTTACGCAAGTTTTGTTCAAATATCACGCAATGATTTAATAGAGTTAATTTGAAATTAAATGGTGGACATTAGAACTTGTGAAATCTTTGCTATTGGTAATTTTCCGGCTTTTAGATCCGTCACAACTTGCGTCACTCTTTGTCCAGTTGTTTAAAGCCAATTGACGCATTGCGTAAGAAGAAAATGTTGTTCCGAGAAAGATAAAGCTAAAGGGATGATTACGTGAACTAGAAACTATAAAGCTCCATAATTCCAAAGGAACGAGTTCACTTTGAAGAAAATAAACCACCAAGATGCGGAATGCGAAAAAAGGATTAAGCAGGTACAGGTACTGCATCAATGTCTAATGAGAAACGCAACTCCAGCAATGGAATATCCCGTAGAAAAGGACGATCCTATGTTATCGACCATTGGCCAACGATTTATGTGAACCGAACAGCAATCTGCTGCGGCTTCCGCAATTACAGCGGCGCACAAGAACATTCTCTTCGCCGATTTCCGATTTCACCTAGCTCTGTCATTGGTCCATTAGATTCAGTGAACGGTCAACATAATTCGTCAGACTATTCACCACCGGAAATTTCCGGTTTCCTGTTTCTTTTTTTAACATTTTACTGATCATTGGCAGACTGAAATTTTCACTGAATAAATTATCTGTCTTTCACATTGGCCAGTTTTATAGTTGAATGCATCGCTTGTTATTGAGCATTATGGTTAGATAAGTTCAAATGCACTATCACTGTTCAGATCACAAAAGTATTTCTGATACAAGAAGGAAAGGATTTAAAAATGAAGACAAGAAAAAGGCAAAAGGAAAGACAAAAAGAAACAATAAGAAATAAAAAGAAATAAAAAGAAACAAAAGGAAATAAAAAGAAACAAAAAAAAACAAAAAGAAACAAAACGAAATAAAAAGAAACAAAAAGAAATAAAAAGAAACAAGAAAAGAACAAAAAAACTGAGCAGATGATAAAAATATACACTACATAGTACAAAAATATATTAATTAACATTTTAGGTATATTTTACTTAAAAACTTATGTAAATATTACTTAACTAAATTTAAGTAATTTTCACTTAACCTTATTAGGTAAATTTCACTTGCAATTTTGTAACGTACACTATAAATCTGAATTAGTATGGTTTTCCAATATGAATTAAAGAAAAATGAGTTACTATTAAATGGTAAAAAATTCACTAATCTTCAGTGGAAAGCTATACTAATTTTTAGTGTAAAATTACTAATTTGAAAGCAAAATATCTATTGATTGAAACTATGTATACATGTAACTACACTGCAAAAAATGGTGTCTTAAAGGTGGGACAGAAGTGTCTTATTTGGTCAAAAATGTCTTAAATTAAGACATTTTTTGTGTCTTAGTCACCATATGTGTCTTAATTTAAGACGTTTTTGTTCAAAATAAGACACCATGTTTTTGCAGTGTATGTATACCACTAATTCAGATTTAAAGAGTCCATTGTAATTTTACTATATATGCTTGTGTCATAAAGTGTTTCTGTTACTAAAAATTAGTAGCTTTTTACTAAAAAGTGGTAGTCTTATAATAAAAATTAGAAGTATGTACTAAGAATTAATAGTATTTATTAAAAATTAGTATAGCATCTACTAAAAATGAGCAGTATTTACTAAAAATTAGTAGTATGTACTAGAAAATTAGTAGTATGTACTAAGAATTAGTAGTATTTTCTAAAAATTAGTAGCATCTACTAAAAATGATCAGTATTTACTAAAAATGAGCAGTATTTACTAAAAATTAGCAATATTTACTAAAAATTAGCAGTATTTACTAAAAATTAGCAATATTTACTAAATGTTATGTAAATATTTACAATTTCAAAGGTAAACGACTTTTCGCTGCATTAAATTAATATAAAATTACAAATCCAGATCTACTAATTTGTTCCTTTTGCTTCCTCATATAGAGGAAGTTCTGTTCTTAATTTTGGAACATTTGATCAAAGATTAATTATTACATCAAATTGAATCAATGTGATAATTTTTTGTGACATCAGCTCAATCGATAAGAATCAAATTCAACAAAAATGATTGATTTGAATGCTATAACTTTGGTCAAAATAGAGTCATCACTTTCTGAATTAATTTGAAATCTATTATTCAAAGTTTTAAAGTTATTAAAGTTTTCTAATCCGCAGCCAATGATGTTAATCGGCCCAATTAGTGTAAATAAAAAAAGAGACTACGTTCCAGTTAACCACTGGTGTAGAAGTTTATGAATACTAAAAAAATCAAATATCTATGAAGAAATCTTAAATAGATCGTCAAAGAAGGAAATTCCGATGAAATCAAGGCATTAAGCCAGATTCCATCGACTGATAGGTCTATCAGTTAATTTCCAGTATGACTTCACAACAATCATGATATGATTTCAGAATGATGATTCAAAATTTTTTCAATCTTGTTAGTCAGACTCAATAAACGCAGGATCATTGTAAAAATTGAAAAACGAATGAAACCAATGCCTTTAACACTTTTTTACCATAATGGTTTACAACCATAGATAACTAAGAAAACAACTAAGTAACAAAAACGAAGATTAAGTCGTAAAACTTGTATGAAATCATACATCTATAAACTGAGAACTTCAAGGTTCTTTTTACAGCCTGGAATAAACCCTTATTTTTATAATTAATTTTACTACTTATTTTTACTACTGGCCTTTATAATAAAAATGTTGAGAATATGCGTTGAGATACTCATGGGATAAAATAATCAGTGCAAGAGATAAGAGGTTCCTTTTTTAAAACTTTTAAAGTTATGACTATTTTAAACTTTTAAAGCTATGACTTTATTTTAAACTTTTAAAGTTATGACTTTATTTTAAACTTTTAAAGTTATAGTTTTTTTAAACTTTTAAAGTCATAACTCTTTTTTAGAAACTTTTAAAATATCAGTACAGCTTGTCTTTTAATTACACCTTTAAACAGTTTTAAAAAGTAGTTATTTTTTAACTACGTGATTATATCCGTAATTTCTAGTTTGTGTAAAATAAACGACCTCTTAAACATTTAAAATACAAATATCCTTTCACCTAATATTTGAAATAAACAAGTTTCATTCCTAAAGCCAATCTCTAGTAAATCTGGGCCAACGTTTCCAGTTTCGAATAAATTGAATCCATTAATCAAATAAAAATTTGTTTTAATGCAAAAGTTCGTGAAATTCCATAAATGTCAAATCATAATTAATTTTCTGCATGCTATTCCCTACTTTATATTTAATAATTTACGTACCATAAAAGCTATATAATTTGAAGCTATTTTTTCAAGAAAAATTCGATTTAAATGGGATCAAGAAATCCCGTACACTGAAAAAAATAAATAGCTGATTCAGACAACGTATGGCAGTTCCACTAATACATGTACCTAATCTAGTCATAATTGTGATTAGGTTAGGTACACGTATTGGTTGAACTGCCATACGTTGTCTGAATCAGCTATTTATTTTTTTCAGTGTATTATCGAAAATGGAAACAAAAGTAGTTTTTTGCACTTCATAGGGTTTTGCAAAATATGACGAAAACGTAATTTTAAAAGAACGAGATAATTGTACAAAAGCATGAAAAGAAAATGAGAATGATTCTCGTTTTTATATTCTTCCAGATCATCTAGTTGTGCAACTCTAAATGGGTTGAATGACATCTCACGGAAAAGTGAAGTATAAAGGAGATTGAAATATTCCGCAACTTTCTCAATGGCCAATAAAGAATGACCAATCGAGAAAACCAACCGCTCTGTAGCCAAAGTGAAATGTCTCGAGAAAAAATGACTTCATCCGCAATCCGCGTATTCATTTTACTTTTTGTATAGATTTGTTATATTTAATTGTAGTTATATATGCATTTAATGTAGTTGTGTGTATTTAATATAGATATGTGTATTTAATGAAAGTATATATGTATATATTTAGTATAGGTAAATGTGCGTATTTAATGTACATGTGTATATTTAATATAGCTATATGTGTATTTAATGTAGGTATGTGTATTTATTGCAAGCATACATTTATCCTAGGTGCATATTTATTATAGACATATTTCGATTATATTTAGTGGTAAAGTGGTATGGAAGAAAAGAAAGAAATATCACTCCAATAAGGATACATGTATCACTATGATCGTAAAGCACTGTACCAAGACACGTTGCTCGCCTTTAATTAAACCCGAGTTCATACTTAGGACGCTTCTTCTCTTTTTACATCACATTTCATGCAATAAGACCTCCCATTACCGTCTGACGGAAGTTTAATAATCGCGAGAATTAGTATTACGGCTGTACCTACGAACTCGCGAATAAAGAATTCATCAGGAGATGGAAATCTAAGAATGAAGATCTCAATAGAACTCAAGAGTTTCCGGAGTAGATAAAACAGGGTTCGATAATTACGCGTTTTTATATTTTGCTTTGTCTTGCTTGTAAATTGAATTGCTGAACATTCTGCAAAGAATACAAACGAAATTGTAGATGTGTGGAGATTTTAAGCAACATAATTTATAATGATAATGATAATATATATCAGTGAATTGAACAATAAATAAATAATAAATGTAACAGTAAATTAGTAAAAGTTTTCATTAATTTGAATTGCATTTTTACTAATTATTTACACAGTTGGAGCGTACTTTAGTAGTGTCGAAATATGATACTATAGATTGATATAAGAAATGATATACCTACATAATAAAAAACGGTTTTCAGACGTTATGTGCTTAATTACCGAATATATGTTTTTGTAGTAAATAAATTGAAAAATCTGTGAAAGTTTGTAGTGTTTGATTGTCTAGATAGAAATGTTGAATTGTCAAGATAGAATTATTGGATTCTCTACATAGAATTGTTTAATTAGACAGATAGAATTAATTAATTGTTCAGACAGAATTATTTAATTATACGGACGGAATTATTTAATTTTACCGGCAAATTATTTAATTTTGCAGACCTAGAATTGTTTAATTTTACAGACGAAAAATTGTTTAATTACACATACGCAGAATTATTTACTTTTACACATAATTATTTACTTTTACACATAATTATTTACTTTTACACATATTATTTAATTTTACACAGAATTATTTACTATTACACATAATTATTTAATTTTACACAGAATTATTTAATTTCACACAGAATTATTTAATTTCAAAAGCGCAGGATTATTAAACTGACCAGGTGCCATTATTTAACTGAAAATTGCTAATGACTTTGATTATATAAAATAACGATTAACACTTCAAGTGGAATTTTATAGGTTTAGTCAGACATTTAAGAATGCATGGTTAAATCAGAAGTAAGATAATTTTTCTTTTTATATAAAATAAATATCAGTTACGGATGAGTGGTAATTAGGCATTTATGGAAGACAATTCTTATGTAACGTTTTAAATTACATATATTTTCGAATCACGTATTAAAAATTTTCTTTGTGTGCGATAAGCATGGGACCACGTAATAGTACTGCACGAAACTAGAATCTTTCTATGAAGTGAAAAAGGAGAGAGTGAGTGCAATAAGCTCATACATTAATTTTTATTCTTCCTGTTTTTTTACATTAAAAACACTTAATCCCCTTTTTATAATTTACAAAAATCCCCACCGCACATAGATATTTATTCAAAATCCGAATGGAAATTGTTCATCGAACTCGGAATGAAGAATTGTTTACCGAAATCAGAACAAAAATATGCTCACCGAAATCAGAATGAAAAATTATTAACCTTAATCGGAATGAAAAATTGTTCATCGAAATCAGAATGAAAAGTTTATCGGAATTAGAATGAAAAGTTTATCGCAATTAGAATAAAAAGTTTATCGCAATTAGAATGAAAAGTTTATCGGAATTAGATTGAAATTTTTTTTATCTGAATCAGAATGAAAAATTGTTCATCGAAATCAGAATAAAAAATTGTGTACCAAAATTAGAATGAAGACTGTTTGACCGAAATCAAAAAGAAAAATTTTTTTCCGTAAATAAAATTAATGTGTTTGTCTCGCGGTTGTTTTGACTTAGAAAACATTTTCCTTTTAGTTAGGAAACTAAATTTAAATTAGTTAAATTAATTAACCTCGTCCTTCAGAAAAACTACCTTTTCTAATTGATGAATATTTAATTAAAAATGTGAATGTCTCGTGGACTATTCAATCTTGTTTTTTGGTTATTGAGAAACAGATTATAAAAAGTTTATGACTTCCTCTTTTGTGAAAAAACTATATGGATTTTGTATTTCTATTTACAAGAAAAATGTATTTTTTCGGACCACAGGAAAAAGCCTGTGAATTTTCAAGGCAAGACTGCTAAAACTTTGTTTTTTACAACACTGCTAAAACATTGGTTATTTAAACACTTCAAAAAAATTGTTTTCTACAACTGCTAAGACATTGGTTATTTAAACACTTCAAACAAATTGTTTTCTACAACACTGCTAAAACATTGGTTATTTAAACACTTCAAAAAAATTGTTTCTAACTACATTGTTAAAAAGATGACCCAAATATTAAAGAAAGAATCAAAGAAACATTTTCAACCATCTTCAAAAGAAGGAATAAATTTCATTGTAATAAAATTCAAATGAACATTCGAACATGACGTTGATTATAATAATAACGTTCCAATCTGCATGTTTTTTTGTTCAATAACAAGTACCGATAAGTTTTGAATTCACACCTGATTTGTAGAGTTATTGTTTGAAAAAATCTCACGTTTCACCTCTCACGTTCCGTTGCACCCTTAACAAAAGAATATCCCGCGTGAAATTATTCCATAACGAATACAGAGCATAAAATACATCATACATTTTTTTCTCTTAACAAACTATAATGTGAGCTATTATATATACATACATATATATACATATATCTGACAGAGAAGGGAGAAAAGAGCGTTAACGGGGAATAATGATGCATTTTAATTACAACGTTCGAGAAGTTTATAATATGCCGTTAGGATGTTACTCATTACCTGGAGTCTAATGTTTGGAAGAATCAGCATGCTTTTCGATCTTGGATAAGCACTTTTGCTATATTCAAAGTTGGCTATCCCTTGGTCTGCGTTCAACAACTTGAGTGGTCGTCACGAATGCACCTTGCATGCATACTCTTCAATACAACAGGAAATAGGTAAAGAAGTAGCCTCGTATCCTTGGCTGAGGAATTCACTTTTTCATTTAAACTCACTGCCTGGAATTTGAGTCTTTTCCTTCACGATTCACAATTTTTCCCAGAAAGAACGGTTCTTTCACAATTTCCAGTTTTGGGTTAAAACAAGCCAGGAACCGTAACAAACTTTGTTTTTCACATAATTATTCATTTCCAAGCGACTCTTTTTTCTTCTAGAGTAATTTTCCTCTTTGGTGCACTTTGCCCTTCATAAATAACTTTGCCTTCAAAGGTAAATTAAGAATATCTTCATTTAGTGCAAATACTTCTTGGTACATTTATTCAAGTCCCAAGCAATTTTCTTCTCTACTTTATTCTCAAGGATTCTTCTTCTGAGAATTGTAATGTTTATCAATTTCTATCAATTTCTATCAATTTTTATCAATTTCTATCAATTTCTATCAATTTCTATCAATTTCTATCAATTTATATCAATTTATATCAATTTCTATCAAGATTTTCAAGTTTTTCTACAAAAAATGTAAACCTTTATTTTCGACAAAGGGTTTGAACTATTTTAGAAGACTTTCAATTATTTTAAAAAGAGTTTTTAGAGCATTTTAGAAAAACAAGATTCTTTTCTGCAAATAATTCAAACTTGTTTCGTTAACTTCTAAAGCAGAGGTTCATTTTTCATTGTAGAAAAATGATGTTTGCAATAAGTTCATGAAAAGTCTGGTTGACACTAATCTGTTGCATCTTAAACTAAAGTCACTGAAATTCACCCACAAGCACCTTTCACGTTCATCATTAGATCCGGAAATGCAGTTCCTACAATCTCTGCACACAGTTGAACATTGATTAATGTTTTAATAAAAAAAAACTGTAGTCAGTCAGCGTTGATTATTACATTCAATCCGATGTTTAATGACGCCTAAATTTAATTTCGTATACCGGATCACAAGCAACTCAACACTTATAATTTTCACACTTTACTTAAGCCTCTAATGAATTAGAGAAAAGAATGCTCACATTAACAAATGTTTTTCATAACCACAAATCTTTGTAAATTAAAAAAGTTTATATTTAAAAGTAAGCTATTTTTCAAAATAAGCTATTTGTTGAATAAACTATTTGTTGAATCGTCCATTTATTGAATCAGCTATTTGTTGAATCGGTCATTTATTGAATCAGCTATTTGTTGAATCGGTCATTTATTGAATCGGCTATTTATTGAATCAGCTATTTATTGAATCAGCTATTTGTTGAATAAGCCATTTGTTGAATAAGTTACTTTTTAAATAAGCTATGTTATAAATAAGCTACTTTATAAATAAGCTACACCAGGCTTAAGTCCACAACGTTTTATCAACGACAATTTTTTAATTTTTTAAAATTATCTACTAAAATTATATTCTTTGGACATTATATATATTTAAAAAAACTGTAAAACTCATTTTGAGTGTACATAGATAGGTATAAAATGTCCAAGGAATATAATTTTGGTGATAATTAATTCTTTAAAAAAATGTTTTTGTTGATAAAACGTTGTCGACTTCAACCAAGTTAGGCTATGCTTTATAAAAAAACTACTTTATAAAAAAGATACTTTATAAATAAGCTACCTTGTAAAAAACTACTAGTACTAATAAGTACTACTATAAGTACTTCTTGTACTAATAGAACTAATAGAACTAATAAGTCACTTTATAAATAATCAATTTGTCAAAATAAGCTACAATTCAAAAAAGATTTAAAAAAATACTTGATCAACTTTTAGACTCGAAAGACAGAATCGAATACTGAAGAATTGGGACAATTGATGAATCTAGGAGAACGAATTGAAAACGAGTGGGATTTTATTGAAAAAAAGTTGAAACTGCAAATGATTTTTAGGAATGTGAAATTCTAGGTGTTTGTAATTATTATGAGATTACACTGGGATTCAACTGACTTGAGCGCGTACAACGATGGCATACTACAGGTTCACGAACGGAGCAGAATGAAGAAGAAAGAGTTTTACTTGCAAGTGGGGATAGGAAATGGTATGGGGATAGGATTGAGGTTGGGGATGTATAAGCCGACAGAATTTTCTAGCTCTAGCAAAAGCTGCAAAACACCGCAAAAGCCATAGAATGACGGGTACACGCCATAACTTTAGCTTTAGCAAAAAAAGCATCGCAACGTTTTCTTCATAGAAACTGCAAACCTCTTCTAGAAAAGAGATACAATAAGAAAAAAAAAATGAGAATCGATAAATTGAAAAGTTTCTTTTGTAGAAAATAGTTACTAACAGGTCTATTAGAAGCCTTTTGCCATAAAGGATATCCGAAAATTGTTTTTGAAATTTTCGCTTACATTGTATATACTTTTCCTTTATGATGTTTCTCTCTCTTGTGTGTCGGTTTTCTCTTTTTTCTTTATTTTTTACTTTGTTTTCTTTTATTTTGTATCTCTTTTTTACTTTGTCACTCTTATTTTGTTTCTCTCTTTTATTTTGTGTCTCTTTTCTATTTTATATCTTTCTTTTACTTTCTATATATTTTATTTTGTCACTCTTTTATTTTGTTTCTCTCTTTTATTTTGTCACTCTTTTATTTTGTTTCTCTCTTTTATTTTGTGTCTCTTTTCTATTTTGTATCTTTCTTTTACTTTCTATCTCTTTCATTTTATATCTCTCTTCTATTTTGTCTCTATTTTATTTTGTATCTCTCTTTTCTTTTAATATCAATTTATATACACAAATATGTACAAAAGGGCTAATATTACTTTGCAAGTCCCGTTGTTTCATTAAAAAGAAATATCCCTTTTCTCTTTATATCCTATTTTGCTCACTTACTATCTCTTTTTCCTTGCAATGTCTTCTTTCCTTTTAAAGAAAATTAATTAACATTGGTATTTGTACAAAATAATTGACATCGAAGGCACACATTGACACATACTTTTTTTCTATTTCACAACGGAAACAAAAATATTTGCGCAATGAGCTCTCAATCTCCTGACCGGTAATCTCTTCCATAATTATATTCATCGGGTGATCAGGATCATCAATTAAATAATAAACCTATGTATGTATTAATTTACCATTAAGAAACAGAATTCGCAATTTCAGAGAGAAAATTCGTTTTTTTCACAAATTTCAAAAATAGCATAAATCATTCAATTTTGTAAAGAACAGAGTCACGATACTATTTTTAACAGGTCACGATACTAATAATACTGATTGTAGTGTTGTTACGTTTTAAACAATTTGTAAAAAAAGCATTTCTTGGTTCCATATTTTAGTTGTTTTCTTTCTTAACTTTAAAAAATAACTTACAAATAACTTGAAACTTAAAAATAACTTAACTTTAATTAAAGTGTTTTTTTTATTCAAACAAAAATATTTTTCTCTTATTTTCCTACTTTTTAAAGAGTCGATGATTTAAATAACTTTTTACATTCAACTTTTCTCATGATTTTGTAGGCCAAAGAAATTTTAATTGGCTAATTTTTCATTTTAAGAAAAAAACTTGGCATTCCTCAATTAAATTTCATAAAAATTAAATTATTTCTATATTTTATGTGCATCATATTTTTATTATACAGAAAATGAAAAATAAATCAAAATATGAAAGTTTTTTGTCGTTCTAAATAGCAAACTTCTTTTTAATGAATGTTTCTTCTTTTTAACGAATGTTTTTACTTAATAATAGTAATTAATAAATCTAATTAATATATCAATGTGAACCCCACAAGGAATTCTCGTCCTATATAGATATACGTCATTTCTACGCCATTGCAGTTATGCCTTTCACCAGTATCGAGAAAAAAATAATATTGTCGCCACTCCTCTCATCGCATTCCTGTATATTACTTTTTATTCATTTTCAGGAGAATCACTGTGCACACTTATATTTATAAAACTCAATTTGAATTCTCTGCTCGGCAGTGATTAGAATTTTAAAAGAATTAAAGTTTAAATTATGCGCAGAAAGTTCACTTATAGGGACAATTATAAACAAGGTCACATTTTAAACTCCATTTCTGTGAAATGATCCTCGATTCTCGTTTTTTGAAGTCAACAATTTGAACTCCAAAATAACGATCTTCGCTTTTTGAAGTCAGCGATTTGAACTCCAAAATGATCTTCGCTTTTTGAAGTTAGCGATTTTTTAAATAACTTTTCAATCCTTGAGTCATGTGGTTTTTTAAAATCAAAGCTTGTTGAGAAAATATAAGTATTGTATAGTATTGTATTGTATATTGTATAATAAACGAATGAGAGAAACAAAACGAATGAATGTTAATCAAGCATATAAACTATTGAAACACGGTTATACGCAGAACAATTAAATTTGAAAGAAAAATTGCACAGAACAATTGAAATAAAATATTGATAAAAATGTTAAATGTTGATGAAAATGTTAAGTATTGATGAAAATGTCAAATATTGATGAAAATGTCAAATATTGATGAAAATGAAAGTAATTGATGATATGAAAGTATATAAAGAGAGATAAAATGAAAATAAAATCTACTGTAAAAAAGGATATTTCAAAATGCATAAGAATGAAAATATGCTTAGGAAATAAGTTTTTTTTACTATTATAATGCAGCATACGATTCACAAAACATGGTAATCGTACTTCGCTTTTTTCCGATGCTGATTAACATTCAACCCTCGTTTCATTTCCCTTCTTTGAGGAACGTGACTATATCATTCGAGTGGCTACCTCTCAACGCATGTAATTCTGTCTACATAAACAATTTAAAAACTCCAAACAAAGTATAACACAACTTTTACTTATTGCAATATACTTTTTCATTTGTTCAACACTACTAAATAGCTATATCTATATGTAATTATTATATCCTTTTTGTAATACTGTGCCTTAAAAACTCGACTTTTACTCACTAGTGATTAAAAACTACTTTTTAGTCACTTTTTAGCATAAAAAGTTAAATAAAAGCATAAGCATTTATCATAAAAGTTTTTAAAACACAATATTATAATATCCTTTTTATCCTAAACCTTTAAAACTGCACATATATATCTTCATTTTATTTGCTATATACACACTATATGTATAAGTATCCAATATACTATATTTATACTATATTATTTGATACTATATTGATTACTATATTGATACTATATTTATCAATATATTTATTATCAATTATTATCAATTATAATATATATATATATATATATTATTGATATTCTAATTATAATATCGATCATATTTACGACACTCAAGTTCGCAACCTTTTCTTCATGTACAGAAAATAAAGAAATAATTGAATTCCCTGAAGATTCAATGTCACGTTCTAAAGTTCTAAGACCTCGAATGCGATTTTGAATTTAGACTTGTGTCCATTATCTTGTCACCGGAAACAAAGGCCATTACCAACGTCTGTTCAAGAAAGCAGAATATTGTCCAAGGAATATTTGGAAGAAGGCCTACGTGCATTGAGTTAGTTTTGTCTGGCTTGGAGGAAACAAAAGAAGAAGTGAATATACAACCGGTAGGGGAAGTCCCTTGAACCTGGTGCTAAACCAAGCATTAAAGACGAAGATAATGATAAGCATTTCCGCCTTCGTAACCGTGCTTGTTTTAGAGTGCTGGTAATGATGGTTGTCTCTCCACCACCTTCAATGGACAAACAGTGTAAATCTCGTTAGAAAGATGCAAAAATTGATATTCGTCATGTCTTGTTCACGCACCGCAAAAATTATCTATGCAAATCAAATGCACATCTTGCAAAAAGTAGAACCAGAGGCCGTCAATATCACACCTTTGTGCAGATTCTAAATTCCAATTTTTAAGGGAGCAAACCTAATTTTCGAATTTTGAGTCTTATTTGAGCATCTTTAGTATTTTGTACCTTCTTTATATGTATATAAAATACTAAAGATGCTCTATATTCCGAGATATGTTCATTGAAAAATATACGTCAAGATGATTCTGTCATTCAGCAGTTGATTAAAGAAATATCAGAATTTAACGATCACTCCGAGTCAGGAAAAATGAGTTCATTGAAAAATGTAAACACGATTTATAGTATAGTTAAAATCATGATACAATTAGAATTGAGACACTATTAAAATTGTAATAAAATCAACATTATGATACAATTAAGAGTGGCACTATTAAAATCGTCATACAATCAACATTATGATACAATTAAGAGTGGCACTATTAAAATCGTAATACAATCAACATTGTGATACAATTAAGAGTGGCACTATTAAAATCGTAATACAATCAACATTGTGATACAATCAACATTGTGATACAATCAAAATTGTAATAAAATTAAAAAATCTTAATATAATTGGATTGTTACACCCAGAGAACTTTTTTTTATTACGCTCCAAGACAAATATACGCTGAGAAAATTGAGTTTGCTATTATATGGATATGCTAACTTTTAGCTACCACAGCTATAATAATTAGCTGTTGCAGCAAAACATGTTAGCTCTTTTAGCTAAGTCTTAGCTATTACAGCTAAAAAATTGGCTATACATATAATAGCAAACCCGTTTAGCTGGAATAACTAAGAATTAGCTAAAAGCTAAGAATTAGCTAAAACCTAAAAGTTAGTTAAAAGCTAAGAATTAGCTAAAACCTAAAAGTTAGCTAAAAGCTAAGAATTAACTAAAAGCTAAAAGTTAGCTAAAAGAGCTAACTTTTTTTCTCCGTGTACCTTCTGCCTGTAATTAGAAACGATACTAAAATTTAAAGAACCACTGACTTATTTGCATTTTCAAGACCAAAAGAAATTACATGTTTATGAAGATCGGAAATAGGCGAATAATCGATTAATTGAAGCGAAACAAGTACTGTGTGCGTTCAATGTCAATTTTATGAAGTCTTTACTACTGTCTTTCATTGAAGCATAACCGCCGGAAGTCGCTAGTCTGGATAACACCTGCTCAGGTGACGTCACGTCCCGTTTACCGTTCAATAACCAGTAGGATTGTATTACTCAATGTAACTCATATCCCATCATCCTATAGTCTTCTATTACACTTTGTACTTAATTAACTCAATAATTCCTTGCAGAATCCTTTTTCTAAAAAAGCTCATTTTCAACAGATAGGTAATAATAGTAATTTAAGATTGACGACTTCATGAAACTTGCAAGCGCATTTTTCCTATAAACCCATAATTTAAAGTGCACATATTTTGTTCCAGAGGTTTAACATTTTGACACAAGCCCACGTTGAAAAGTGGCTTGTAAAGTATAATTAAAATTTATTCTATAAAATCTTGCAAGAAGAACCAGTATTTTCAGAAAAAGTGGTTTCATATAATGAGAAATGCATGATAATGCATGCGAAAATACACGATAATGCATGCGAAAATGCATGATAATGCATGCGAAAATGCATGATAATTTAAAAAGCAAAAAGTATCACACATTTTTTGTAAAATTTAGAAATAAGAGAAAAAAAACTTCAAACAATGACAGATGTAAACGTGTAAATGAACCCGCGGAGGAGTAACATGAATGACTGCTAACCACACATTTACTATAAGTCGTTCGCAATTTATGTAACAACTTGCATAATCAGCAATCGATTTAAATACATATACTCTATTTATGTAACTGCGATCAAGGTGACTATGTACGAAATACTTGAAAAGAGATTCGTCATAATTTTCCTTTACGATCTTTGGAAGCATCCAGTTTGATTAATTGCAAAAAGCAAATCATCAATTTTTGTATGAAAAAGAGTAATCCTTTCGTATAATCATATGAATCTTTCATATATAATAGCACATTAATGCGTGTATCTTATCGAAAATAATGATTTTCAAGAATGCGAGAAAAACTGCATGCTTATGCACAATAAAGCTAAATATAAATATTATTTTGCAAAAAAATGTGCAGAGAAATTCTTATATAAGAGAGGAAAACGCACTTTATCGCATTCTGTTTTGTGTAATTGATTATTACGTCATAATGTAATTACACCGCTTCGGACAATTGTAAATTACAACTCGTTTGATTTGTATGAATCGGTTAATTACGAAGCATGTGGAATTAATACGAGACGAAGAGTAGAAAGAGAAGAAAAACAAGAAAAACAAGAAAAGCCGAAAAGTAACAAGAATGATTAACAAAGGTGAATAACAAAATTAAAATAAGAAATCAAATAGAATAAAAGATACACAGAAACAAAACAAAACAAAACAAAATGTTAAATTTCAAGATGAACTTGAATTTTTACAGGCATATGTTTGTAGAATTCCAATTTATCTTGGAATTTAACAGATGATGCACTGAAAAAGAACATTTTGTTTTTTCCGTGTAGAAGAAACACATAAAGGAAGAAACAATGCTTCCCTATGAGAAAGCATAAACATGAAACAAGATTGAAAAAAGAAACAATGCTTTCCTATGAGGAAGCATAAACATGAAATAAAATTGAAAAAAGAAAAAACAAGATTAAAAAGCATTAAAAAAGAAGAAAAAAATGAAAGAAGAAAAAAGATGAAAGAAGAAAGAAGAAAAAGGATGAAATAGGGAAAAGGAGAAGAAACAAATATAAAATGGCTCAAAAATTTAAAAATAAGACATTTACATTTTTGCATTTCTCGTAATTTACATATCCTCGAAATAACATTTTCTCGTGAATGACAAGACAATAAATTCAAGACAGTAAGATGAACACTGCTATCTCTTGTTTCACGAAAAAGACGAATGATAAGAGCTGAATGAAACAAGAGACAAATATAAAGAAAAAGTACGAAAGTCTCATGAGTACGAAAGACTCATGAGTACGAAAGTCGCGTGATAATTTTACTGGAAATTGTATCAGAAATGATTCATATAGTGCGAACATGTAATACATAATAATAATAATAATAATAATAATAATAATAATGTATAGTGAAATGAAGGTCACAAGTTGTAAAATGATAGTTGCGAGAAAGAGGATCATTCAGTACGCACATTGAAATCTGTTGAAACAGAAACTTGTCTTTAGAAAGAGTTCATCTGAAAGTGGTGAGAATGTACAAGAATATCCCTTTACTCAATAGAAAGTGTTGAGAACTATTCTTGATAAAACAAGACAATGAAACAACTCCCTGTCGTAAAATGTTAAAGATTTATTTCGCTCTTTTTGGCAGAAAATCCTTTGCACAAGTCTGAACCTTGTAACAATAACGAAATCCACACGTACAGACAAAAATCACACATCTTCACAAAATGACCAATTTTTTCGTTCAAACATTACTTTTATCAAATCATTTTAAGCAAACACAGATGTTAATTACATTTGGCGATAAGGAACTAGAGCAGTTTCTTTACACCTTATCTCAAGGTAATTGTTAGCTTCCAAATTACAAAACATCATTTGTTTTTTACTTTTAGAATTGAAAAATAAAGTTAATGGAGAAAATTGTTAAATGGTACACTGAAAAAAAAAATTATTTGATGCAAATAACCATTTACTTGTCTATTATCAAATAAATATTTATTTGGACCAGGTAATTATTATTTGAGTCCAATAAACAATATTTGATTCAAATACAGAAATAATTGATTCAAATGCCATTTATTTGATTCAAATAATAATTGGTTCAAATAAATATTTATTTGATAACAGACAAGTAAATGGTTATTTAAATCAAATAAATTTTTTTTTCAGTGTATTAACGAAGAAGATTGTTAAATGGTATTAACGAAGAAGATTGTCAAATGGTATTAATGAAGAAGATTGTCAAATGGTATTAATGAAGAAAATTGTCAAATGGTATTAAGGAAGAAAATTGTTTAATGGTATAAATGAAGATCAATAAATACGTTTTTTATCAACAAACAAAAATTTTCTATAGTTGAAGTTCACGTTTTATTAACGATTAAAAAAAATTATTGTATATCATCAAGAGGAATATTACATAAACATTTTTGCCTAAAATTCTTTTTATATATAGAATTTGGCAAATACTACAATTACTTGTCCTTTTTTTGTCGTTACTGTTTACTATTAAATAAAATAAATTTCAAAAAGCCCTTTGAGATGAAAATTGAAAAGAAAAAATAAATAGAAAAATAGTTATAATTGAAATCGTTGATAAAAATGTTGCAGACTTCAACTTTGTCAAAAATTAAAAACAAAATAGTCAGAAAATAAAGTAAAAGTTCCCCAAAAGTAAATGTTACGGAAAATTAAATAATTAATGTCGAAATTGAATATAAGAAAATTAAAATAAGATTTAAAAATTGAATAAAGGAAAACTAAACAATCAATGACAAAATTGAATAAGAAAATTTATAAATTGAAATTGAATAAAAAAACAAGATTTAAAAAGTGATTAAAGGAAAACTAAATAATTAATGACAAAATTGAATAAGAAAATTGAAATTGAATAAGAAAAACAAGATTTAAAAAATAAATAAAGGAAAACTGAGCAATTAATAACAAAATTGGATAAAAATAAAAGCAAGTTTAAGAAAAAATGAATGCAATAAAAAGTAATATCCAAGAAATTCGAAAAAATCTACAAAATACTTCAATGTATTTTGTACTCTCTTAAATTGAATCAGTCAAATTTCACTGATTCATCAGCTAGAAGTGTGCTATTGATTGCAATCAGTGAATTTTCACTGAAAAATCAGTGG
>WNHD01000151.1:0-49219 GCA_011057455.1 Ganaspis sp. Gsp50 | reverse complement strand
TCCACTGAGAACCAGTGAAATTTGACTGATTTTTCAGTTAAAAACCACTGATTCCCAGTGACCGACTTCTGGCTGGTAACCAGTGAAATTTCACTGATTTAGTTTAAGAGAGTACAGTTTCCACAAGATGTGTGTTTCTTAAGAGGTTTCATTGTAGTGGCTGATAAAATTGAGGCATGTAAAACGAACAAATCGTTTTCGAAAATATCACGAACCTGATTTGAGAAACTCTCTTATATTTAACGATTTCCGCTCATTAGCAAGAGGTTATCAAAAAAACATATCCTAACTTTTATTTTAGAAAGTTGTTAAATATTATAGGTTCGAGGGATTCGGCTTGACATTTAATCACAGTTTTAAAAAGGAAAGTCTTGTAAATTCCTATGATTTACTCCACAGTGCAAATAAAATTGATTTCAATCTAGATTCTGTGATAATTGCTTGCGGAAATCTCACTTATATTGATTGATAAACGTCAAAGACACATTTTTAACTTTATTTTTTTTTTTATTATATTATTATAAGTTATATTACATTTTTATTAGTATTATGAGTTTTATTCTACGAAAAAGTAATAACTTTTATAATTTATTTCACCTGGTGAAATTGATTTTCTCTTAATTATAAAAAATATCTATAAATCGTTGAAGCAATTTTAATTGTAAAAATATTGGAAATCATAAAATACTGGATATGAAAAATCAAACTGAAACAATCTCTAAACAATCCTATAAATTGTTAACACAGACTGAACAATTGCATTTGATTACGAATTTAATTTCCAATATGTTTTGATAGATTAATGTTTCGAAAAGGTCAAAAAATTGATGGACAGTTGAATAAAGAAAATAATGTAGAATCATAACTGATCAACACTTTTAAAAGTATGCACAGCTATTTTGAAAACAAGCTAATCAATCACATTCAAAAAATCCCGATTGCTTCATAGATGTTCAATTTGTAAAATCGGTCATAAAAACTGTATAAAAAAATAATGTTCTATAGAACTTTGTTTATATAGAAATCAAAATATATCATAGAAATCAAAATTATATATATTTTGATCAAAAAATATATATTTTTTTATTTCTCGGCAAAACTATGATATAAACAAACATGACTCAATGTTCCGGAAACGAAATAGGATTTTCACATTCTTGTCATAATTTTAATGTAAAATGAATCCTGTTAAAGTCTGCGGTGAAGAATGACGTCACTTGTAACTAAGAAATTTATTAATATCATATCCTGAAGACGAGTAAACTGAAGTAATATAGCTTTGAAGAATGTATTACTCAATAAAACATTTATCCTTGTCTTTCGAAATATATTTTTACAGTGTCATTATCCGACAATATCATTATGCTGCACTTTTGCAGAAAAGTAGAATGGAACAGATTTTAAAGCAAGAAAATGTACCTTAGACTTCAAACTTTAGTTACAAGAAAACATTAAGTTATGATTACCTGTTTACGTGAGAGGAAAGACTCATTAAGATTTATGTAAATTTATACAAATTACGAATAGTTTACAATAGAGAATAACTTGCGAATTGTGCAATAATATGTATTTAGGACGAGGCGAATATTTTTTAAATAAGCACATTTTTTAAGACCAGTGGACAATATTTCAAAATCTCAAACTTTCTTCTAGAGATGGCAAACAATTGAATAATTTTCATTAATAGTGGGTAAATAGGATTAAGTAATAAATGAAATTCAATAATAAATGAGATTCAATAATAAATGAGATTCAATAATAAATGAAATTCAATAATAAATCAAATTCAATAATAAATCAAATTTAATAATAAACGAAATTCAATAATAAATCAAATTCAATAATAAATCAAATTCAATCATAAATAATTTAATTTGATTTAATTTCATTTATTTACAAAAAAATGTTATTAATTGAATTTAATTTATTTCCAAAAAATGTCCTTAATTTAATTTAATTTATTTCCAAAAAAATGGTCCTAGGTATAAAATAGCCCTTATGTGAACAGAACAGCCCTTTTGTGAAATAAAATTCAATAATAAAACGAGTCTTAAAAGTGATTGTATAAGTTAATGAAATAGATCGATTAATCGGGGCAGAATCTTTTAAATGAACAAAATTTTATTTTACGTTTGTTTATAAGTTTAATAAAAGAAACGACAAACGCGTAGTTTTCTTAAAATGAACAAGTGGAAGAAAAAAGTTGATAGCTGTCATTAAATTATACACAAATGGATTGTCTGATAACAACCATTCTTTTGAAAATGAGACAGCACAGAATTTTTCAACAATGATTTTTTAATTGCTGCAAAATTATTATATAAGAATCAAAAGACAAAAAGCTGCGAAATATATTTCACTTGATATTTCACATTTTTTCTTCTTTAGATTTCATCTTTAGATTTTTATTGTTTTATTCATATTCACTTATTTTTCACTTTTTATTCAACATATAACGATGCTAAAGTTCGCAACGTTTTTTATTTCTTTTATGAAAAATTAAGAAACAAATTTTTCCTTTTTCAAATATTTTTATATAAGTCCGAAAGATTGTGTATTACCTTATCGTTCTATGAAATCAGTAAATAAATTCTTGAACTATGACTAAGTAATAAAAAAAAATTTTTTTGCTTACAGAAAATGGAGAAACAAATTTTTGCTACTTATTTTAAAATTTTATAAATATTTATTTTCAACTTCCGAAGATCCTATTTTATCTTTTCTTTCTATTAACTATTAGAATAATATTAACTGTTAGAATTATTAACAATTAGAATGTAATTAACTATAAGAATAATGCGTCTTTGAAAAATTTTCTTGGTGTGAAAAGTAAAAGAAAGAATTAGTTTTTTGTAGATTAAAGAAAAACGTTGCAAACTTCAGAAACGTTACTTCAGCATCATTAATTATAAACGTGTAAATTAAATAAATAAATGAATAAATATAATAGTAAATAAATATTAAATAAATAATGAATATAAATATAATAAACAAATAAGCAAAAAATGCTTAAATATAAAATGCTTAAATATAATGGTAAATAAATAATAAATAAATAATTATAAATACAAATACAATAAATAAATAACAATAAATACAAATATAATAAATAAATAATAATAAATAAATAATAATAAATACAAATATAGTAAATAAATAAGAAAAAAAGGGAAATAAATAAGTACGTCGATTGAATTTTTAAAAAAGTACAATACACACGTAAATTAAAAAAAAATGTAAATTAAATCAATAAATACGTCATCAATAAAATAAATAAATATGTAAATTAAATTTTACGCATATTACTACAACGTAAGATGATACCACAATTATCTACAAAATTGTGATAATATAATAAAATATTTGAGAATAATATTAGAATACCAAATGAAAAAAGCAGTAAAACCAGTCTCACAAATTTTTAATTTCAAGAAAAAATATCTAATATACAAAATTTGATTTAAATTCAGAACTCTGCGAATTGAATACTCATTCAAAATATTAAAAGAATTTCCCAATAGATTATTAATAAAATATAATATATAATAAATATAATATATATAATAGAATCTAAATTTGAATTTTACGACCAAAGGTATTTTAAAATTTTGGTAAAATTTCTTTTACATAAAAAAAATTATTTTTTGAAATAAATTTTAATTATTAAAGGTATTTTGGATAACGTATTTTTAACTATATTGACCTTCTCGAGTTCATGTTCTTTTATGATAAAACACACTTTAGAAAGAATTTTAAAAACTAGTTTTCATTCTGCTAGAAAGGGTTCCTTTCATATTCGATTAACTGAACATCACATATTTACATATTTTTGAAATGTAAATATCGGATTCTCCAAACTTTAACCAATATTATTTACTGTGTAACCAAAAATTCAGTGAATGATAAAATATAAATAATAAGATTAAACGATAACGATTATTAAGATGAGTGATAAAAATTAGTTTTATATCTTACTTAATTACTTACTTAATATCTTACTTCATTATTTATCAATTCATTTTGAATATAATTATTTTGTAAAGATAGTTTTTTTTTCAGTGTAAATAAATAAATCTTACATTAGCCGGTTTATGAATAAATAAATAAATAATAATAATAATAATAATAATAAAATAATAATAATAATAAAATAATAATAATAATAAAATAATAATAAAATAATAATAATAAAATAATAATAATAAAATAATCATAAAATAATAATAAAATAATAATAAAATAATAATAATAAAATAATAATAAAATAATAATACAAATAAAATAATAATAATAATAAGCAAAGTAAAAATAATTTGTAGATAAATTTCTATTTGCAGAAAATGTTAATATTTTCACGCAATTTTAATATTTTTTAAAAATCAATTTTGTAGATAAAATTAAAATAAAATTAGTAGCTAAAATTAAAGATATGAAATATCTTTTGAATAGCTATAAATACCTATACATTTAATCGAAGCATCTTTAAACTTTTACCCTTTCAAAATAGAATGCACTTTATACACATTCTATTCTTCCCGATCACAAGATTGCGAAACCCGATTATCCTTCTATCAAGTAGGTAATCAGTTCCTTTACAAGCTTAAATACAAACTAAATTCTTCAATACGAATACGTACAATTTGAAAAATATTTCAAACGTACATCTAAATAATTAAATATTAAATAAATGAAAACACTCACCCTGACGAAACGTGGTTTATAATCGTCATCTTCGATATCTCCAGCAACTATAGGGACGTTCATGGTAATTTCATTATACTCTCATTGAAGTCTTCTCTAATAGTCCAGATTTCCTTGAAGCAGCGACTTTTTCAACTTTCCAAAACTTTGCTAATTTTTGAGAAAGCATGGGACAAGTTATTAACTCACTCGAAACACTTAAAAACACTGCAACTCCGATTCAGGTAAGACGCGCGTCGCCAACGAACCGTTTGAAAACAGAGATTGTTCCAAACTGGAAAACATCACGAGTTAAATTTCCCGATTCAACTCTTGGCGCTGCTCAAAGTAAAATATGTTGGAAAAGCGTCACGTCGCGATTAGTTCACAACAAACAGGTGCTCAGCACGTCATCCGGAACCAATTGGGCTGCCATACCTGCCGCAGAATTTAATAAAGATCCTTCAAGTTGTCGTTCAGGTGTGTCGACTCCACTTCATGATGACAGAATTCCTGCGGGATAAACTAGTCTCAATTTCACTACTGCTTTTTAATTTGGCCGGTAGATTTTTGAATATCCGTCAAGAGAATTAAATGATGATCAGATGCGATGCCTTTTAATCGTAGTCGCGCCAACAGTTTGTGGACGAATGTTAACGTTGTGCGTTCAGCCTTACTCGTATGCACGTGCCACTGGCGTAGAGCCGATACACTGGCCCGATATTTCCATTCATTTTGCTCTAAGGTGAAATTTTTTCAGTCGCTTGCTTGATGAGAGATGCAGAGATTACCTGTAGATGAAAAAAAAAGAATTAGAGGACGCCTGGACGAGTTCTCATGTGAAATTTTATATTTAGGATCTGAAAGTCCTCTCAGATGAAAATTCTAATGTTTCAAACCAGTTGTAAAAATACCCAGAAGTGTATTTTGTATGTAGGTATTGCAAAAATATAAATAAGTGAATTGCATTTCACTTTTAAACTTAAGCTAAAATCTTTCAAGTGTCGAAAATTAAAAATAAAATAGAAATTAAAATAAATTAGAAATAAAATAGAAATTAAAATAAATTAGAAATAAAATAGAGATAAATTGGAAATAAAATAGAAATAAAATAGAAATAAAATAGAAATAAATTAGAAATAAAATGAAATTAAAATAAATTAGAAATAAAATAAAAATTAAAATAAATTAAAAATAAAATATAAAATAACAAAATATACAATATTGAAAATAAAACAAGAATGAGGTAAATCGACAATTAAGAAATGAAAATTTAATATAATTGATAATTATGAATAGATATTAAATTACGTAGGAGTGTCAAACGTGGGTTCTTCGATGAATTCTTTATGAATTTAGAACATTATGGAGACAATAAGTTCTTAAGTAGTTAACTTTCACTTTAGTGAATATTTAATTGTTTGCTAATGTTCACTTCAAACATCAAGAAAATATGTTTAGTCTACAACGACTGTAATTTATTGTACTGAATTATTTCCATGAATAACAGAAGATAATCTGCTATGTTTAATTTATTGTTTATTTCCATGAATAATAGAAGATAATCTGCTGTTTAATATTTAAGCCTATTAATATTATAAGAAAAGCCTAAACCTCCACGAAAATTGTCCTTCTATAAAAAAAAAAAGTAATTCAAGTTTCACAATTTCATTATTAAAAATGACGCTTCGTGAAAATTATAAAAAATTCGTTATTTATTTTTATAATTTTCACGAAGCGTCAACGAAGTCAGTTTACTAATTTAAATGTTAATACTTTTAAACAACATCAATAATTAAAACGATTCGTAAAGAATTCATGAAGACTCAGTTCTTTGTTTTTATTGTTAAAAAGTAGTATTGTTTAAATCATTTAAATGACAATCGTACCGTTCAATACAAGTTTTGTCAACAAATTTTAGGTTAAAATTTGATTCGGAAATTTGTGAAACTAACTTTGGCGTGAGCTCAATATTGAAGGAAAATCTGACTGCTATAAAGTTAATATAACTTTTCTGGTATTTGTGCAATTTTGAAAATCACTAACTAAATATTTATTAAATTACGTGAAACAATTGAGAAATAAAACACAACGAAGAGAGAAATTAGTACTGGAAATGTTTGAAAACTGAAAACAATGATGGCGGCATACAACCAATCAAATTTAAGACTATGAGAAGAAGCCCTCCTTGCGGCCATTCTTGCAAACTTTTCAAATCAATAATTATAATTTTAGTTTATTTGCAACACGAATGTTTATCTTGTAACAACAAATCTAAAATATAAACAAACGAAAATGCAAAATAATATTATAAAATCGTAAATCGACATTTTACCATTTTTTTAAAAAAACATTAACTGTATTTACCCTGCATTATCATAGTTTTAATATTCGCCGTTTCTTCCCCTCCTGCTGCGTTTTCCTCTCTTATTCGTTCACATTTCATGGCCTTTGAATTGTTTCTGCACGCGGTCGTATAGCTTTTGTTTCTAATTTAAAGTTTTTTATACAAATTTGCAAAAGTGTCTCGTGAAAACGCTCCTCGGAATTATACAAATCCTGCTTTGCAGAAGATTTATAATAAGGTTGATCGTCAAAGTGCAGGAAAAAAATCAAACATGACTCAATTGTCTGCAAGCACCCACTCCCAAGCTTATAAGGATAAAACTAAACCTACAGATATTCGTAGCAGTAACATCAATGCTGCAAAAGGTTATTTATTATTTAAACTATTTAAAATAATGTCTATTTTGCCCGATTTTTGCATAAATTAAATCTTGTGTGAAGGTAAATCACATCTGTCATAGTCTGTAAGAGTTCTCCATTTATGGTCATGCTGTGGACCGGTTGTGTACCATCCCCACATTTCTTTACTTAAATTTTAGAGAATTTCCCATGAATTTTCAAAAAAATTTATTTAAACAAACTTGTAGTAAAACACACAATTTTTGTCAAACTTTTGAATTTTATAATACCGATTCTTCTGAATTTACCAAATTCTAACGTTTCTCTGCGTTTACTCCAAAAATTAAATATTTTATTGTTTCTTTGGTTATAATTGATGATCTATTGAACTATATTAATAAAGCGTGTAAAGCACGAATAATAATAATAGTTAATAATAATTGCAAAACAAAAATAATGCTTATTTTTTACAATATAAAATTTATCAATTTTTAGCTGTTAGTGATGCCATTCGCACAAGTTTGGGTCCACGTGGAATGGACAAAATGGTAAGCATCTTTACTTTTGCAAAATAAAATTATTATATGAAATAATTTAAATAATTGTAATTTTTTCTTTTAGATTCAATCATCAAATGGCGAAGTTACTATAACAAATGACGGAGCAACTATTCTGAAAGAAATGAATGTTGTTCATCCAGCAGCAAAAATGGTACACAAACTAATTGCAGATAATTAGTTAAACTAGTTAATAAACTGTACTAACTCTACATCTACTTTATCATTTCTTAAAATGCAATTAAATCTCTTTTCGATTTTAGAAGATAGATTTTAGATTTAGAATTAAAATATCTTTTATCTTTTTTTTTATTTAAAACCTTTTTTTTCTATTTAAAATAATTCTTTTTATTTAAAACCTTTTTTTTAAATTTAAAATCTTTCTTTTTATTTAAAATTTTTTGTTTTATTTAAAATCTTTTATTTGAAATCTTTTTTTTATTTACAATCTCTTTTCTATTTACAATCTCTTTTAGCTCGTAGAGTTGTCAAAAGCTCAAGATACCGAAGCTGGTGACGGAACAACTAGCGTCGTCATTGTTGCTGGAGCACTTTTGGAAGCTGCAAATCATTTATTAAACAAAGGAATCCACCCAACATCGATCAGTGAAGCATTCCAAATTGCAGCTACAAAGGCTGTGGAAATTTTAATGGATCTTCGTGTATCTGTTAATATGTCTGACAAAGCATCTCTTGTCGAAACAGCTGCTACTTCTCTAAATTCTAAAGTAATTTATTAATATTTGATACTCGACGATAATTAACATTTTTGCTACTAAACTGTTTACTTGCCACTGTACTATTTAATTTCTAAACTCGAATATTTCTTGAATTTAGGTAGTTTCTCAACATTCAAGTATTCTCGCTCCTTTGGCAGTTGATGCTGTTCTTAAAGTCGCCGAACCCGGCAAAGAAAATGCGGTTGATTTGAGGGTAATTATTATTTTCTATAAATTTTCTTTTTTCGACATTCAATGTGTAATTAGTGTGTAATTACAATTTGTAAAATATTCTTCAATCATTTGTTCCTTATCTGATCATTATTTATAATGTAATAAATGTTTGCTACAGGATATCAAAGTGATTAAAAAACTTGGTGGTACCATTGAAGATACTGAAATGATCGATGGTCTCGTATTCACGCAAAAATCTTCCAACGTCAATGGACCTAGGCGTATTGAAAAAGCGAAAATTGGTCTTATTCAGTTCTGCTTATCACCTCCAAAAACTGATGTTAGTATCAAATTTGATTCACAATTAACAAATTTACAGAGTGTAGTTTTTATTATAATTACTAACATTTATTCATTTAATTACTACAATTTCTTGATCTAATGAAATCAATTTCTTGATTATCTCAATTTTCCAAAAAATTGATGTAAATATTGCGCATAATTTTTAATTATACATTACTATAACTTAATCAATAACTTGTACTGAAAAATACTTTTTTACAGATGGATCACAATGTAGTTGTTTCCGATTACGCAGCAATGGATCGTGTCCTAAAGGAAGAAAGAGCTTACATTCTTAACATCGTAAAACAAATCAAAAAGTCCGGCTGTAATGTCCTTTTGATTCAGAAGTCAATTCTTCGGGATGCCTTGAGCGATCTTGCAATCCACTTTTTGGACAAGATAAAGGTTATGGTAATTAAGGATATTGAGCGAGAAGATATCTCTTACGTTTGCAAAACTCTAGGATGCAGGCCAATTGCTTCTTTGGATCATTTCACCGCCGAGAATCTTTCTAACGCTGAATTATGCGAGGAAGTAGCAACTGGAAACTCGAAATTTGTAAAGGTAGGTTCGAAATTCGATAAATGAAGTTTAAACGTAATAATTGTATAACTCACACTTTTGATGTTTTTGTTTATTAACTAACACTTTTTTTGCAGATTACTGGAATTCAGAATCCAGGTCGCACTATTACAATTGTGGTTCGTGGAAGCAACAAATTAGTTTTAGACGAAGCAGAAAGATCTTTGCATGACGCTCTGTGTGTCATTCGTTGTCTGGTTAAGCAAAAAGCATTAATTGCTGGAGGAGGTGCACCAGAAACTGAACTGGCTCTTAAATTGGCAGCTTATGCACAAACGCTAGGAGGTGTTGACGGTTATTGTGTCCGTGCTTTTGCTAATGCTTTGGAGGTTTGTATTTGCTAATTTTCTCAAAGAAAATTGTTCTAAGAACAAAAATTAATTTTGAGATTGAATGATCTCACAATAAGAGTAAATGATCTTATAATAAGGGTAAATGATCTCATAATAGGAGTAAATGATCTAATGATCATAATAAAAATTAGTCAATTCAAAAATTACGAAATTTAATATTTTTTACAAATTTGTTGCAGGTTATTCCTTGCACATTAGCTGAGAACGCTGGTTTGAATCCGATAGCAACGGTGACGGAGCTTAGGAATCGTCACGCTCAAGGTGAAATTTTGATGGGAATAAATGTCCGCAAAGGAGCAATTACCAATATGTTCGAAGAAAAAGTCTTTCAACCACTTTTAGTGTCCACGAGTTTAATTACGCTTGCTTCTGAAACCGTACGCAGTATATTAAAAATAGACGATATTGTGAATACTATGCAATAATTAATTTTACACAGCTTTGCTAATTCATTCATAATTTACATTACCGGCGTTTTGTTTCTTTAACTTTTTATAATGACAGCACGTAATAAAATTATTCAAAAAGAAATTGTTAGACTTTTTTTGTACCATTCATATAAACTAAAATAACAAAAGTATAAAAGCGAAGTAAAAGGAATAAAAACAATAAATGGGAATAATAAAAATAATAGTTGAGAATAATAACAATATATGAGAATGATAAAAATAATAATCGATAATAATAAGAATAAGAGAATTATAAAAATAATAACCGATAATAATAATAAATGAGAATGATAAAAACAATCGATAATAATAATAAATGAGAATAAAAGAAAATAAGATCGAAAGTAATGAAAAAGGGTGTAAAAGATAAAGCATTTTCAGAAAAATGATTTTCTTTTTATTAAAATATTTATTAAAACTTATCTTCAGTACTGTTTAGAAATACTTTCTACTGTAAAGTTGACAGATTTTATAATACTTTTTCAATTATATGAAGACAGTTGAAATAATGTATAATAATGTGAAATAAGATAATCTAGATTTAATTATACATTTCAGTTGCCTTTAAATTGAACGGAAATACATAAATTCACCTTGCTACAGACAGGAATTGATTTCTCTTACAGGAAAGCATTTAATGCTTATTTTTATATAATACACATTCGGAATGTCTTAGATTCAAAAGTGAATGTACTCTATAGCTTTATATCTAGAAGAAAATCGAATTTAATTTTAGGTTTATTGTCATGATTTAAAATTATTTAACAACCATCGAGAGACAAGCACTAGATTTTTATAAATTCTAAACATTATAAAGTAAATAACTGCAATCATATTCGTTTTATCTACAACACATAAACCCTACAACTTTACGAATATCAATCTTATTAATTTGTTTATAAGTACTCTAGGATGCAAGTATTTGATTAGGAATCTCTCTTTACGATTAAACAAACACTTCTTGATAGTCGTAAAATAAATGAGCATTTGTGATTAATTTCATAACAAAATATAAATTAATGATTTATTATTGATACCTTCTTGATACTGAAAATATAAAATTTAAGATATCTTCGCTTATGATCAAAAAATATTTCCAACTTGTGCTTCTGCTTTCGAAAATCTGGGGTTAAAATTTCATTCTTTAAAAAGAATATACTATGTTGGTGTTCAAATAATCTATAGATACGATACTTACAATTAGTATAAAAGTTGTATATAAATTTGATATTCGATCGAAAAAGAATTTAATATTCGATCAAAAAGTTTTAAAATTGGTCAAGGATATTTGTACAAACCCTAAACTAAAATTATCGCCAAGTAATCTACAAATGACATTCATAGAATAATTTGATTTCGCTTGTAGTTATCTTAATTGTCTAAAAAAATTGATATACTGAGCGTTTAAAACTCTTCAAAAAAGTGTTTTCACCATCGAGGATGAATTTGGTGGAAGTTCCATTGCTGGTATGTATTATAAATATCACAGGGCATTAATGATAGGTGACGAGTTTGTGGATGAATGGCCATACATTTCTTGTGCACTCGATGCAAGAGAGTTTTTGTTTTCTGTAAAAGATTGTTATAAAAATATTTATAAAAAAGATTGAAATTTATTTATAGAAGCATTAATAAATATTTTTAAAAACAGATTTAAATTTATGTATAGAAGCATTAATAAATATTTTTAAAAATAGATTTATATTTATGTACAGAATTATTAAAAAATATTTTTAAACATAGATTTATATACATTTATATAACATAGATTTATATTTATATATGGAATCATTAAAAAATATTTTTAAAAATAGATTTACATTTATGTGTAGAGTGTGTAGAATATTGAAGATTATTTTTAATACTCTACTTTTTTAAGATATTTCGAAATTCAGATAAAAAATATACCTCATCATACTGCCAAGGGCCGTCAACTGTTCCTTGTCTGCAAAATACTAATTTTATTCCTTGTCCATCTGCCTCCACGCAACGTTCGCCAACTCCTAATTGTCCCTTGGCATTCAGTCTTATTAACTAAAATAAAAGAGCGAGTTTTAGATATGTACTTATTTTGTAACAAAATTATTAAATAAACATTTTTGGATATTTCAGAAGAAAATTTAGTACTTTAGAACCGAAAGTTGATATTTTATGTTTAAAATTGATATTTTAGATTCAAAATTGATATTTTAGATTTAAAATTGATATTTTTGATTCAAAATTGATATTTTAGATTTAAAATTGGTATTTTAGATTTAAATTGATATGTTAGGTTTAAAATTGATATTTTTGAACATAAATTACTTGATTGTTTCCACTTCCATGGCACTCGATTACTGCCATCAAATTAGGGGGTGGTAGTCCCATTGTGTCCAAACATGTTGAAGTAGCCACGTTCTTTAACTAAAACAATTTATAAATAATTCAGGTTTATGAATCTTGTTACCTTATTTAGAAAATTAATGATTAGTATAAAATATTTCTTTCAAATGTTTTACCTCGCCCCAGTGAATATTTGGTGGCAATTCAGGAAACTTGTCTAGAACATCGTAAGCAACATTTTCCATGTACCACTGAAAACTTTTGCAATGTTTTCGTTCTTTGAAAAGAAGTTGTTCAGTAATGTCACCATGGTCCAATAACCTTGCCAAAGGTTCTCTTGTATAAAAGAATTCCTTATATTTATCGTCAAACCACGTTTCGATAACTCTTTTATAGTTCTGCAATAAAATAAACATGCATTCAATAAATATACAATAAATATACAATAAATATGCAATTATATAAATAAACATTCTGTATAAAATTAAGTTTTGAAGTTTAATCGCTTGATTGTCAAGTATTATTTCTTATGACTTTTCTTGAGAGTTCGACAATCAAGGGATTATTATTATGTATTTCTCAGATTGATACTAATTTTAAGATTGATACTAATTTTAAGATTAGTACTATTTCTGCGATTGATACTATTTTAACGATTAAAACTATTTTTACGAATTTTTTATTATTTATAGAGCAAGGGTTAAATAATTATAAAAAACTTACAAGGGTAATTAAAGGTCCTTTCTTTTTTTGTGCAAGTTTGCCAAAATTGTAGGGCATAAAGCTTCGATAGACATGACCAACATGGGAGCATGGAACCCATAAAATAGAACCACCGCATTGCCAAATTTTGAAAGATAATTCAAAATTCTCTCCTCCCCAAACGAGCAAGCCTTCGTCATATCCGCCCAGAGATAAAAAGTATTTACGATTTATCGCAAAAAGACCACCTGCGTGTGTTGGTGACCTAAAAGATAAAATAGCAAATTTTTCATGACTTTTTTTCTACATATAACTTTAAATGGTAGGCACTAACAGTAAGAAGTAAAAATAGAAATAGTAATAAAAAATCGTACTTTTTCTAAAAGATTAAAAGTTTTTTTAATACCTGTATGGCATACTACTATGCGATCGAGTCTTGGCCTCTCGATTAGGCAATTCATTCTCTTTGTACAGCATTCCCCATTCGAAAATTCCTCTATATAGACGTCCTTCATGATAAACTTGACGATACTCAAAAGTTTTGTGATCAATTCCATCAATTACGGGAACAGTCATAACATTGCTGTAAAATTATCATATAATTATAAATATATAAATATATTTTATAGTTAAATATATAAATATATTTTATAGTTAAATGTATAAATATATTTTATAGTTAAATGTATAAATATATTTTATAGTTAAATATATAAATACATTTAGTAGTAATAAATTCATAATTGGAAATTCAATTGAATCTTCATCACTGAAGGATGATGAATATAATAATATAATAACGTAGAATATAATAATAATGTAGAATATAACAATTTTATATAAATTAGAATTTAGAACATATAAATTAGTCTATTTAGAAGAGGATTTTTAATCTCTTAACCTGTTTAGAGCGATTGGAGCTAATAAAGGCGGTAACCAATTGGTATTAACTTCGCAATGAGCATCTAAAAACACAATAACTTCTCCTTTTGCTTCTCGAGCTCCTCGTGATCTAGTTCGAATTAATCCTTGCCTCTCGCTGTTTCTGATTAGTTTCACTTTTCCATCCCATTTCTCTATATAGGATTCTAATTCTCCTTTTAGATTTTCTACAGACAGAATAAATATTTATAATGAATATATACTTAAATAAATAAATAGAAATAGAAAAATATTGTTGCTGAGAGTTGAAAATGAAATTAATAAGAGTTGTTTTAAAATTAATAATATATTAATATTTATTATTATAATAAAAATGTGTCAAACACTTGTGGCCTTTGGTCCGTATTATAATATTTATTATTTATTAATTTTTTAATTATATTTATTCATTTTTTATTATATTTATTTTTTTTATTTCATTTATTATTAAACAATAATATTTAATAAGATATTTAATATTAAATTAAACCTTTATCAGAGAAGTCATCGACGAGAAGAATTTCTTCTAAAAATTCAGGAGGCGTTTTGTTTATGACGCTGTGTACTGTCCTCAACAAAACCGAAAAACCTTCATTATGAAAAACGATAATTACACTCGTACGTGGCAGTTTTTTGGGATAGTCCCAGTGTTTGCATCTATTTAAAATAGTAGTAATTTATTAATTAAAATAATTTAATATTTAAGTAATTTATTAAGTAAAGAATTTAATATTTAAGTCATTTATTAAGTAAAAGAATTTAACATTTAAGTAATTCATTAAGTAAAAGAATTTAATATTTAAATATTACATACTCTTCTGGTCTTGAATCCGGAATTGCTCGGTCCAGGGAAATTTCATCAGAACACACCAAGTTCATTCCATAATCCGATTCAGACTGTTGAACGTCATTTTGTTGATCTTCTCTTAAAATATGTGGCTTTCCGTATTCACCGGGACCACTTCTTGGCTTTACATTTCTCGGTTCAAAATTACCTAAACCTTCTACTATAAAGGGCTCCTAAAAGCACAAATTTCAGTAAATTGATGTATGCACTGTGCAATAAAAAATTACAAAACACATAATTACATTACAACAAATAAATACTTTTATTATAAATAAATATTTATTTTATTACAATAATAAATAACAATTTTAAACAAATTGAATGGAAATATTAAAAAATTACCCGTATAGAGTCCTGAACTAGATATCCTTTGAGAGTGTTAACATGATCTTTTGAGGCGAAGAATAAAAATCCGTAAATTAGAACAACTGTTAAAAAAAGCCATGCACACAATTGAAACAATCGATTTCTTCTTATCTGTACAATTCGCATGATTGAGTAGTTTTGTGTACTGAAAAAGATAAAACATACTTTGAATAGACCTATAAAAAATCATTTATTTAAAAAAAAATTACTCGTTGAAAAAATAATGATTGAACAAACAATAATTTACGGTCAGATAGCATTTTTGTTTACTTTTCATACGGCGGGAGGTAAATTTCATTTTAACTGTTTTTTAAATTTTTTAATGTCAGTGATGAGTAGAACGATAGTAAATGTCAACATATCTACGCTTATAAAAATAGTTTAAACATTTCAATAGTGAAAGTAGCAAATATATCAAAGTAATTTTAGTAATTTATATTCTATTAATTGAAATATTGGCCAAAAAAATGTTTGAAAATGTCAATGCCTTTAAAGATCTTCAATGTTAACCTATATGTATTTACTTGTTGATAGCAATTTTTAAAGAGAAAGTGTGCTCACCTTGCATAAAGGAGACAAAATTTATGAAAATATCCAATATTAACTTATCGTCTCTCTTATTTTATTCTTTATACAACTAATTAATATTGTAAATAGTTTAAATCCGTTATGACAAGCTGCAGGACCTCCAGAATGTGTCGACGCGTCAAGTTGGACTGACACCACTGACACTCAAAAGAATTTTTTAACCTACTTAAATTTTCAGCATTCCTTTGAGTTCTAAAACTTGAAATTATAAAAAGAAGTTATTGCATTTTTTATTTGTTTTCTAACTTGCGTGCTCCGTTTCTTATTTCAAGCAAATCTTTAATAAATTTGATACATTTCTCTCATGGCAAAAATATAACCTTACTGGCAGACAAAAAATAGCAAAAAATTCATAAAATTTTTAGAATTTTAAATATATATTTATCTTTTAATTAATAGGATCAATTGGTTTCATAATTTTCAAACTTCTATATAATTTAATGCCATTGTTTTCTGCTTTTTACTTATTTTTAAATATTCTTAATATTTAAAAAACCGCGCCAAAATCATCCATTTGGACAAATATCATTACGTCAGAGTGTTCTCAGCCAATGAACGTTTAGGTCATTTCTTTCATATTTTGTCGTGCGTGTCTTGTATTTTCATTTTTCTTATCAGTTTTTATAAAGTTTATTAAAAAGGAAGAATAGAATCTTGGTAAATTATATCGAAATTTGTTCAGAATGGTAAGTTTTCTGTTTTTACTATAAATGTTCGTAAAGAAAATAAGTTTAAAAGTAAGAATCGAATGATATTGGCACGTGTAGAAATTGAGGTTATGTTGTCAGAAAAACGGTTACAATGTTTTTATTTATAAAAAATATATTTTTCTACTTAAAATTGTGCAATTGTGCATGTTATTACATTTTTCAACGTGTCTACATTATTTGTATAAATGTATCACTAATTACCCTTTCTGCCTGAGAATTATAAACTAAATTATTGTTTTTTTGTTTTAGGGGAAGAATAAAAAGACCCGAAGAGTCGTTCTGCAAAAATTTGCACAAATGAAAAAAATGATTAGTCTCAGTGATCCTCGAATGTGAGTATAAATGATTGGATTATATATTTCGAACGCTATTTTGAATAAGGGAATATGCATTGGGAATATTCAATTAAATAATGCCAAACATAATTAAACATTCAATTTGAAACAAGGAATGTATATTAAGTATCTTTTTTTTATTCTAGAAAGCAAGAGAAGCGTGCACCACCTAAAAACAAAAAGCCAGAAGATACTAAGGTGAAAGTCAAGGAAGTGTAAGTTAAAATAAGCAAAGATTTAAAAAAATAAAAATTAGTTAAAATGAATACATTTTAAAATGATTCGTTTTACATCATTTTAAAATGTATTCATTTTAACTCTTATTTTTTACTAATTATTAAATTTATATGTAAAACTATTCACTTTTTAATTTTAGGCCTATGCAATCGTCAGCTCTTTTCTTTCAGTACAATACACAGTTAGGACCTCCATTTCATATCCTAATAGACACAAATTTCATTAATTTTTCGATAAAGAACAAACTTGACGTCATTGACAATATGTCACAGTGTTTATACGCAAAATGTATTCCCTACGTGACGGATTGTGTTTTGGCTGAATTAGAAAAACTTGGTCCAAAATATAGAATTGCCCTGAGAATTATAAAAGATCCTCGATTCGAAAGGTTACCATGCAATCACAAAGGTACTTATGCTGATGATTGTATTGTCAACAGAATAATGCAAGTGAGTAAAAATTTAAAACTGCTTTAAATGCATTTTATCAATATAAAAAAACTTGATTCCCAAGTTTCACAGAAGTAAAAAGCAATTAAATGCTTCCAAAGAATTTATCACATTTTGTGATTAAGGTTTTTGAAATCTCTTTTGAATTTAACATATTTTAGGTTTTCAAAATCTTTTTTAAATTTAACATATTTTGTGATTAAGGTTTTCGAAATATTTTTTGAATTTAATTTTGTGATTAAGGGTTTAAAATCTAATTTCTTAAAGATAATAGTCCTAGTTCTAATTAATTAAATTTTTGATTTCTTTCAGCATAAATGTTATATTGTTGCTACTAATGACAAAGACTTGAAGAGGAGAATCCGCAAAATTGCAGGAGTACCAATTATGTACGTTTCTCAACATCGATATACGATCGAAAGAATGCCGGATGCATATGGCGCCCCTAAAACTTAAAGTAGGTTTTTTTTAAATTAGTTTATTTCGTTTAAATAAAGTTAATAAAATAGATAAAATATGATAAAAATTAATAAAACATTAAATATAAAATAAAATATAAAATAAAATTAATAAAATATAAAATAAAATTAACAAAATCGAATTAGGATCTCAAATATTTAATTATTTAAATATTTGTATGTATTATTATTACAACTACAAATTTATTTTGTGGTAATATACTGTTTTATAAAACTGGTCGTTAAATTAAAATCCTCAACATTTCCTACTTCCAAACAACGACTTATAAATCAACAATGCGCTGCATTAAAGTATAATTGAGAAACAAATTGGTTTAAAATACGATGGTTGTGCTAATGCTGAACGTACTTAATTCTATTACAAGTAGAATACACGAATAATAGAGTGTGCAAAACCTATCAAAGGATAATATTTACCGTTAGAATATAATGCTGAATAACTTGCGAATAACGTCCTTGTGTCGATGAGTTAATAATAAGGTATCGAGCGTGGGTGAAAAATTATAACTCGGGAGTAAGAAGATTCCTATCCGGTTGTTTCTTAGCCCCAGTGTAATTATAGTTCCACTATAGGCGAGGAGCTAGTATGACCCATGAAAGCATTATTTTGTTTCTTGAGGCGACATCATATTTTTTATCGCCGAAAGTAAAACACGATTTGCACTCAGATTTACAATGTTAAAAGGACGAACACCCAGAGGCTCTAAACGTAGATAATTTTTTTATTTTATTCGCTTTGTTATTGTTATCGTAAAATTTATTTAAGTTAACATTTATTTTAGTTATCTTTTATTTAAGTTAACATTTATTTTAGTTATCTTTTGTCTAAGTTAACATTTATTTTAGTTATCTTTTATCTAAGTTAACTTTTATTTAAATTTCGGATTTGGGTTTTTAAAAAACTCAAAGTTCCACTTTCCATTAAAAATGAGTTGAAACAAAAAATCTTTCTGTTCGATTTGTTTTTTGTTTGTTTACAAAATATTTGTTTACAATTTCATTCTTTTAGTTTTATTTGTTTTTTGCTATTGCAAACGTTTGTTTACAATTACATTCTTTTAGTTTTATTTGTTTTTCATTATTGTAAACATTTGTTGTTCATTATTGCAAATATTTGTTTACAATTACATTCTTTTGATTTTATTTGTTTTTCATTATTGTAAACATTTGTTCTCAATTACATTCTTTTATTTTTGTTTTTTGTTATTGTAAAAATTTGTCAACAATTAGAAATACTTATTTTGAGTTAATAATTGTTGGAAAAAAATTGTTCTATTTTTGAGGTGTCATTTTAATACTGTAAATCGGGAATAAAATGTGGGCAGCTATAAAGATTTTTGAAATCTTGTTTTAAACGTTTGAAGGAGAAATTGGAAAAAGTTGCAATTAATTTGGACAGTGACAAAGAAAAAAAATTCACGAAGAAATATGGTTAACAGATTAAGCGAAGATTCCTATATGGCATATCCAATCGGAGAGAATAGCCGTAGTCGGGATAGTTTGAAAAAGAAATAGAGAATATATGCTAACTCTTCTCTTGAGAAAAAGATAGGTGTAACAGATGTAGACAGCGATTCTCAGAATAAAGGTCCTTGATTTGGATGCAGGATTTTACTGTTCGACACACTTCGGATCAATTCACTGACCTTTCCTTACACGTTTAAACACGTTTTCGACTTAATTTTTATTCATTATTCGTAACTTCGACCGAAATTTCTTTACAAAAGAAAGTTGTATTTTTCGTATTTTAATTAATAAATAACATAATATAATAAATAATATAATGTTTTAAGTGTATTTAAATGTTTTATTCTTTTAAATGTACTTAGATGTTTTATTCTTTTAAATATTTTATTCTTTTAAATGTTTTATTCTTTTAAATGTTTTATTCTTTTAAATGTTTTATTCTTTTAAATGTTTTATTCTTTTAAATTAGTAATTAAATGAAATAATTTTCCGTCTCTCAATAAAAGACGTGGAAGAATGAAATGTGAAAAGTGAAAAGTGAAAAGCCCTATAGGAACTTTGAATGAATAAATATAAATATATATAAATGTTAAAAGAAAATCGCATTTGACATATCAATAGACATTTAATTGAGACTTGGAAATTTGTATTTCACAATTTATTGCTAAGTGAAAGAATAATTTTTAATCTATTGTCAGAATAAATGTCAGTCTTCCCACTTTGGGTCGTGCTCTTTCTAATATCGCGAAACAACAAATGGCATACGCATGCACGATACCACAGTGCAACGATGGATATTAATCATGCGAGGGTGCGAGCAAGCAATCCAAACGTTCTGCAATTCTGCCGTACATTAAACTACAAAAGTATACGCAGGATGTTGAACTTGATGCTTTATTCGTCTTGTGACTGGGATTATGAAAACGATCCTTTACCAAGAGTCAGGACAATATAAATTTTCTGTCATCGCAGCTACACTATAAGTCAATAAAAACAATTTTACATTTATTTAGATGTGATCCTTCCCAGGGAGATATAAATGAAATATGGCAAGATGGGGCATGATGACACTTTTCAAAGAATTGATAATAGGGATTAGAGAGGTGATAATTCAAGTGGAAAACTATTTGCAGCTTCTTATGCTAGCTTTCATTTTTTACATTCTCAATAATGAGATGTTTTATTTTACTTTTGATAATTTTTTTAAAATTTACATTCTCTAACGAGAAGGGGTTTTATTTTACTTTTGATACATTTTTTTAAAATTTACATTCTCTAACGAGAAGGGGTTTTATTTTACTTTTGATACATTTTTTTAAAATTTATATTCTCTAGCGAGAAGGTATTTTATTTTATTTTTAATATTTTTTTTTTAATTTTTATATTCTCTAACGAGAAGGTATTTTATTTTATTTTTTGTTTATTTAATTTTTATATTCTCTAACGAGAATGTATATTTTACTTTTGATATATTCTTTAAAATTTGTATATTCTCTAACCAGAAGGTATTTTTCAGTTCATTTTATAAGAATGGAATTCCTTAGCAGGAGAAGTAGGAAAGATATCTAAGAAAAGTATTTTTTTGGTAGGAAATGTATTTTTTTGCTAGGAAATGTATTTTTTGGTAAGAAATGTATTTTTTTGGTAGGAAACGTATTTTTTTGTAGGAAAAGTGTTTGGTAGGAAAAGTGTACTTTTTGTAGGAAAAGTATATTTTCATGAAAGTATTTTTAAGACCATTTTTTAATTTATCTTTTTCCGAAAATATTATAATTGAAGTTTATTTATAACAGGGTCTTAAAAGCATGTGTCTATCAATAAAGAAATATGTAACGATTGGGTAATAAACTAATTATGTTTTTATTGCTTTCATGGTGCTTTTAATAAACTTAGAAAGTGCGGTAGTAACTCTTCATGAATTAAGATAAGGATAACTAAATAGCTCGGTCAATATTGAAGTCTGGAAAGTTTTATCGTCGATGAAACTGGATTTTCACTTTAAAATCAAGACTCACTTTATTTTCACTCGTTAATATCGATTTAAAGGAAGCGAAGATCTTGCATTGGACTGTCGCATTTCGTTTGCAGACTTTCGCAATAAAAAAAAATTTGCACGTCGAAAAAATTTATAAAATGTGCAGTAACAATTTTCAGTCACTTAAAAAACTAATTTATCAAAAAATGTATTTTTGTAATTATCATCCTTGTTATTATCATCATCGTCCTTATTGTTTTTATTATTATCATAATAATTATTTTTATCATTATCGTCCATATCATTATTATCATTTTTATTATTATCATTATCATATTTATCATCTTTATCATTATCATTACAGAGAAGCCTCAGAAGCTGGAAATCCTGAAAAGACAAATTCTTTGTGGTAAAAAAGGCATCAATTTTCGCAAAATTCTCCGTACATTCAATAACTTTTGTTGAAGTCTGCATTTTGACGTTTGAGCGAAAAATCTAGACCTGGAAAAATGAGAGAGAAAATTGAGAAGAGAAGAATAGAGAAGGATTTTCACGATTTTCAAAAAACGTAATTATTCTACTGTTTTAAACATTTGATTTTGGCAAAAATTTGCAACATCTCTATAATATTTTAATTTTTGTAAAATAAAATTCATCGGGATTTAATTTTTCTTGATGAGAACTTTATTATTCATTTGGTTGTTTTAAAAATGACAATTTTTTAATTTAAAAAATAATGAGACGTTTCGTACAAAAGCTTGCAAGAAAATAAAAATAATTGGCACTATTAACCACGTAAATGGTTCGATAAATTGATTATTTATTTGGTATGGAGTTTTGTTTAGTTTGGGCCTTTTTGGTTTTGATTTGGTTTGGGTTTTTTTGGTTTTAATTTGGTTTGGAGTTTTATTTGGCTTTGAGATTTGATTTGGAGTTTTTTGGTTTGGTTTGGAGTTTAGTTTGGCTTTGATTTAGTTTGGGGTTTTGTTTGGTTTTGAATTGATTTGGAGTTTTGTTTGGCTTCGATTTGGTTTGGGATTTTGTTTGGTTTTGATTTGGTTTGGGATTTTGTTTGGTTTTGATTTGGTCTGAAGTTTTGTCTGGTTTACTATGTAATTGGTTAACTTTACTAGTGCCTTGGTTAAAATAACATCGTAAATAGTTGATTCCAATTTCTTAAGTTAATTATACTAAATGTACAAAGTAATTATTTTTATCTTCCTCCGTTTGAAACCTCTTCGTTTCGCGTATAAAATCCCATTATCAGAGTGAAGATATAAGAAAATTATTTCGAATTGAAAAAATAGTTATAAAAAATACAGTGTTAGAATTGATGATATATTTTTAAACTAATATCTAACGTTAATAAGTTATAATAATTAATAAGGTTAAAATACCGATTATTAGTTGCAATAATAGTTTTTATCAACAGTAAAATTAGTTCTTACCTAGAAAAATTATATCCTTCGAAACTTTATTTTCAAAAATATTTTCCGAACCTGCATTTTGTAAATTTAATCTTTTTTGTCCGATTCCAGAAAGTTGGTAGAAATTTCCACCTTTCTGTTTTCTAGTAAACACACAGAAAATTGCTCATTACAAGTAATTAAACTTCTCTACTCGCCTGGATTCTACAATCTCTGAATAGAGAAGAAATTGTTCCATGAAGCGAACTGAAAAAGACGAGAATGTAAAAATTAGAGATGGTGCAAATTCTTTTGGCAAAATCAATTCTTTGGTGTAACAAAACAAAAACAAAAAAAAAAAGAATGAAACGATCCAAGATTTAAGAGAGAAATTTTTAATTGTCCTTCATTCCTTTCATCTGAAAGAGGAAGTAGTTTTTCCATCGTCTTTAATTGGTGTGGAAAACCAGGTTTTGTTGCCAGTCTGTAATAATTGTTCAATTTTTGTTTTGTTCATTACTGAATAGTATTAAATTGCAGAAAAATCAGCAAAAATTGTAGAAAAATTCGCAAATAATTTCAGAAAATTTCACAAATTGTAGAAAAGTCTGCAAATTATTGCAAAATATTCCGCAAATCATTGTGGAATAATTCGCAAATTATTGTGGAATAATTCGCAAATTATTGTAGAATAATTCGTAAATTATTGTAGAGTGATTCGTAAATTATTGTAGAATAGTTCGCAAATCATTGCAAAAATTGGTAGCATTATAAAAATTATAAATTTGTGTCGCGTTCCGAAGGACCTTAGAAGATTTTGAATATAGGTTGTTTGATAGTAGTTTTAAATTAATCTGGTCTTTTTGAACTCGATAAACATTTTCTTTTTATTCACTTGCAATCAAAAAGAGTTTTCCTTGAAGTATCAATAAAAACTTCATCAATAAAAAGAACATCAATAAAAACTGTTCTTGTCTGCAATTAATTAAAAGAAAAACTTGATTTAAAAAAACTTGAAAACAAATTTTAAAACTCTCGTCAAATGTAACCTTTATTCAAAACCTTCTGAAGCCACCTAAGGTCCCTTTCTTCGGAGCGTCGAGCGCGTATTTGTATTTCATAAAATTGGCGTGCAATTAAGAGAGAATAATTATGATAATTTAAATTATGATAATCGTATTTCAGGAGAAGCTATAAATTGAATTAGAAAATACTCGTTGCATTTCGATGAGCATTCTTTTGTTTATTTCGACGAGCATGAAAAAAATGACGTGTCCGAGGATGATAAACCGGAAGGAGTATCGAGAAGATTTGACGGCGGCAATAGACCAGAACTAAGCTCGGGATGCAGCGCCAGGCCTGGACCAGAGCCTTTACGAGAGGACCTCTCATTCTCAGTCTCTCTCTTCTAACCCGTCAACTCCCTTTCCTCCTTGCGTATTATTCATCTCTTGTTGCCCACACTTGCCTCTTTCTCTCTCTCACCCTTTTTCTCTCCTCCACTCTCCATCTCCGTCTCCTTGTCTCTCTTTCTCAGGCCCAGAACTCAACCGCGGCCATCTTGAATACCTGAGCCGCCGCATTGCTCGTTCCTCGAGGGCAAAAGGTAGAATATCTCGGTAAGACGACGGCGGGATAAGAGAGGTACGGCAAGAGAGGGGGACAGGCTGGCTGGCCCAGCAAGCAAAGGAGAGGAGAGACCCTTATTGAGAGGGTGCGACGGAGAAAGAGAACGGCAGAGAGAGAAGGACAACTGGAGCATGCCAGAGAGGGAGGAGGATCGAAAGAAAATGAGAGACAGAGAAAGGAGACTGAATGCCCCTTGGGCCCGATGGATCGGAGAGGGACGGCGTCAGCCTGCTCCAAGAATGCTCTCTGGCAACTAACCTGGTGCTGGGACCGACAGTTTGAGTCGGGTCCTTCCACGGGAAAGGTGACTTTCGTTGAGCTCACTTTTGGTGCACTCTGCACTCTTAACAAGTGCACGTTTTTCACGTGTTCACAAAAAGTGCTCAATTTGATACTTACTGTCGCGTAATTGACAATTAGTCTCATTTCGCGCGCGGATACCTTTCCTCGGAATACGCACTCGAGACCCGCGTGTGTTGTATTTTGTTTCTTGCGTTTTAATCTACGCTGGACCATTTGTGCCTTCTTTCAACCCTGGATACAAGTGCCACGATACAATTACAGATTATTCTCTCTTTTTGTTAGTTTTTTAAATTTTGCGAGCTGAAAGTGCGCTAAATTTTTAAATTACTGTTCAAGTTTTGTGCCTTTAATTTACTGATTTTTATCTGTTGTTGCAGTTTTGTGATTTGTGCCTGGATATTTTTCATGCCTGGATACTTTTCAAGCTCTCTTCGTGCTCATCTGCAAGTTTTGTGCTCTCTGATTATTACTGTTCTCTGAGTGTTCAGTTGATGTTCTCCAAGTGTTCAGTTACTGTTCGCCAATTCAGTTACTGTTTTCAACATCTTTAGTCTCTTCAGTTACTGCTTTCAACATCTTTCGTGAAATCTTCAGTTATTGTTTTCAACATCTTTACAGCCTTCAACATCTTTAAATCCTTCAACATCTTTACATCTTTAGTCAAGTTACAGTTACTGTTTTCAACATCTTTAGTCAAGTTACAGTTACTGTTTTCAACACCTTTCAGTTACTGATTCCTAAATCTTAGATTTTTGAAAATCTTGCCTTGGATTGTTGTGCAAGTTGCCTGTTTGGTTACTGTTCTCGGAGCTAAAAGTGGTACCGAAAGGCTAGCGCAAGGTGGCTAAGGGACATTGATCCTGACGTGCATCATCGACGAATGGATAAAGCGTGATTGGATAAAACACGAAGAGGTATGAATGTGATGATTTGCTATCTTTCGATTTGAAGAATTAGAAGGGTGAATTTTAGCGGTAAAGTTTTGGATTTTTTTTCTTTATCTTTAGGAGTGTTGGTAGCTGACGAAAATACGGAGGGCGGAAGAGAGGATATCCCTACCTTAAAAATTCTTATCTCGCTTTATACTGGTGGGCGAGTCATGTGAGAACAATAGCCCTACTGTTGAGAAGTTCGGAAAGACTTGAACATCTTGAGCGAAGGATTGAAGACGCTTCTCGCGAGGCGCGGCTCTACCGGTCAGTGCCCCCTCTACCCGAGAATTCTCGTGCCGTGTTTACTTGAATTTTAAGAGCGATAAAGAGTCTGGTCTCTCCCGATTATCGCCAATTCGATCTGGTCTTATGCCAAGTGCAACAAGAGTAGAGAAAAATTTGAAAATGTTTGAGAGAGTGTACAATGTTTCGCCTTGATTTTAAATCAATTGGCGTTTTCTTCAATCAAAGTCATCTTTATTCTGTTGATGTTTACTTCGAGCTGATTCGCTTTTACTTCAAGCCGATTCGCGTTTACTTCAAGTTGATTCGCGTTTATTTGAAGCCAATTCGCGTTCACTTCAAGCCAATTGACATTCATTTAAAGCCAATTCGCGTTCACTTCAAGCCAATTGACATTCATTTGAAACCAATTCGCGTGTACTTCAAACCAGTGCGCATTCACTTCAATTCAATACGTGTTGACTTCAATTCAATTTACATTGGATACAATTCAATTGGCAGTGAATCACTTCCTCGCGGGGGAAGTATTTTACAGTGCAAGAAGAAATGGTGCCTTTGAAGTAAATAAGGCATTGAAGGATGACAGATCGATCAAGAATGAGGAAAAATAGGTAGCATCACGCGAAAGTGGAGCGAGAGAGAGAGAGTTGAAGACAAAAAGGGGAGATTGAAGAAATGCCCCTGAGTAAATTTGCAATTTTGGCCCTGGTCCTGGGCCTACTCTCGACGGACCAAAATGGAGGACGGGCTGATGTTGCTCAGAAGGTTGCGAGATTGGTGCCTCGAAGGTCACCAATGTTGCCCCAGGATGGTGCTAATATGGGTTTGGTTATGCAGAGTAGAGCAGTGGATACGAGGGTGCAGTTGGAGGTGAAAGAAGGGGAATCAAAGGGCACTTTAGTGGGCACGATACCAGTGAAACCTGGCTTCACCTACAGATTTAATGAGCCACCTCAAGAGTTCAGCTTGGATCCAGTAACGGGAAAAATTAAAACAGCGATAGTATTAGATCGAGAATCTCTCAGCAGCGATAGATTTGACCTTGTTGTCCTTTCGAGTCAGCCAACCTACCCGATAGAAGTGCGGATTCTCGTACTTGACATCAACGACAACAATCCTGAATTTCCTGAATCGAGTATTGCCGTAAGTTTCTCGGAATCTGCAGCTGCTGGAACCAAGCTTTTGTTAGACGCTGCCACGGACAAGGATACCCCTGAGAATGGTGTGGTTGATGATTATTTTATCGTCGATGGCAATACGGACGGGAAGTTTCGGCTCTCTGTGACAGGAAACCCCACTGGGGAAACGACCTATCTTCATTTGGAAACCACAGGAAAATTAGACAGAGAACAGGTCGAGTTTTATTCCCTAAATGTTTGTGCTCGAGACAGGGGACGTCCGCCGCGATTGGGTTACCTTTTAGTGAACGTGACTGTATTGGACGTCAATGACAATCCACCGGTATTTCAACAAAGCGATTATGTCGTCGCGTTGAATGAAAGTGCTCCCGTTGGAACCAAAGTGCTCACTGTACACGCTACGGACAAAGATTCCGATGATAATTCCAAGCTGACGTACTATCTTCCAGATATGGAGAGGCAGTTCACGATAGACCCTGAAACAGGTACAATTACCACTGCCGAAGCCTTGGATTGTCCTCAGCAGAGTTGCACGATAGCTCGTCCGGGTAGTGCTTGTCCTAAAAGTTGTGTTATAACGGTTTTCGCCCGAGATCATGGTTCACCGAGGCAAGACGGGCGCACTTACGTCACAGTGAACCTATTAGATGCAAACGATCACGATCCCGCGATAAGATTCAGCTATTTTCCCGCGATCGCCGGTTTTGCAACCGTTGATGAAAATGCTGTTAAAGATTCAATAGTGGCTGCTGTTACTGTAATTGACATCGACGAGGGACTCAACGGTGAAACTGTTGTTGAAATCCGAGCCGGCAATGAATTGGGTCATTTTAGACTTGGTCACAATGCGCAGAACTTTCATATCGTTCGAGTGAATGGCCGACTCGACAGAGAGGAAATTCCAAAATATAACTTGACCATCGTCGCTACTGATAAAGGAACACCACCGAGATCGGCAACAGCTTATCTCGTGATCCACGTTAACGACGTCAACGATCACGAACCGGTATTCCAGCAAAGCGAATATTCAGCTGTGTTATCAGAACTATCTCCTATTGGCAGTTTTGTGGCAAGTATTTCCGCAACAGATGCAGATTCCGGGCTCAATGCAAGAATCTATTACGACTTGGACTCAGGTAACGAACAAGGCTGGTTTGCCATTGATCAAGATACTGGTTTGGTTACTACGATCGCGACTTTAGATAGAGAAATACAAGGTAGTGTGGAGTTACGCGTCTCCGCTCGAGACGGAGGTCCAAATCCAAAATACGTCTCGACCCATTTACGAGTCACTATCCTAGACGAGAATGACGAAGCGCCAAAATTCTCACAAAGCATCGTTCAAGTTACTCTCTCGGAAAATATACCCTCGCACAGTTTAATCGCTACATTATCAGCAGTCGATAACGATCAAGGAACCAACGGAAGTGTAGCCTACAGTCTCCATCCCAGCATTTTGACACAACATCCAAGGACTTTTGCACTCGACGCCCTAACCGGACAACTGACAACAAAGACGAGTCTCGATCGTGAAACGACCGCAAATTATAAAATTTTAGTTGTTGCAAAAGATCAAGGTAATCCACCGCAGTCGTCGACAGCAACAGTGCTTCTAACTTTAGATGACGTCAATGACAATGCGCCCGTTTTCTATCCCCGTACTTATCTGATGCCAGTGCCAGAAGATGCCTTGCCAGGAACTTCTATAGGAAAAGTAATGGCAACCGATGCAGATACCAGAGAAAACGCTCAAATAAAATACACACTAGAATCCGGGGGTGAAGGACTTTTTGTAGTGGACGAAAGAACAGGTGAAATTATTCTGCAGAGTTCGCTGAGAGCTGCTCACAAAATCCTCTACGAATTAACAATATCGGCTAGGGATTCGGGCGAGAAAACCGCAGTCAAAAATGCGGTTGTCGAGATCTTGAGGGAAGAGGATCTCGAGCATTTGGAATTTGATACCTACAACGGCTATGAGTTTCGGATAACAGAGGACAGAGGTGAATGCAACGAAGTATCTTCAGGTTTCGGCAGAGAAGTAGGAAATGTCCAAATAGCTCAGTACAGCAACTCCAAAGTATCTTATTCCATCATTTTTGGAGATGCTAAAGGAAATTTCAAGATTGATGAAAATTCGGGAGTAATCACGACTGCTGGTTGTCTCGATCGTGAACAAGTGGCTTATTATAATTTGCAAGTTGCAGCACGAGCGGGATTAGCGCATGGAATCACGGCCGTCAATATCACGGTTCTTGACATCAATGACAATTCCCCGAAATTTCCGAAAGGCGACAGAGATGAGGTTTTTCTGAAAGAGAATGCGGCAGTCGGGCAGGAAATTTGTCTAGCGAGGGCCAAGGATCGAGACGCAGGTGCCAATGCCCGGGTTATTTACTCTTTGACTTATAATCCCGGAGAGCAATTTCGAGTTGCGGAAAACACGGGCATTATTTATTTAGACCGGCCGGTAAGATCAGCTCCTGGTACGGTACTGCAATTGGAAGTGACAGCGATGGATTTTGGAAATCCGCCTCTTTCGGCGCAACAACAAGTGCGGGTGACCATCGAGGATGTTAATGATCACACACCCATTTTTAAATTGACGAGTTACGAAACTTCTCTGCCAGAATCCACGCCTGTGAACGAACGATTTTTCGCGCTTGTCGCTTCAGACGCTGACATAGGATCCAACGGACGAATTTTGTACAGTGTGACGGACGGCAACACGGAAGGTCGTTTTGGGATTTTTCCGGACGGACAACTTTACGTGAAGAATGCTCTCGATAGGGAAGAACAAGATTATTACGCTCTTGAAGTTACTGCTAGTGATCAAGGAAATCCGAGTAGAAGTTCAGTAGTTCCGGTTGTTGTACACATCATAGACGAAAACGACAATGCGCCTCAATTCACCAACTCTAATTTTACGTTCCACCTCCGGGAAAATGAACCAGCTGATACTTTTGTCGGAAAATTGATAGCGACTGATCGAGATGTGGGTCGAAATGCCGATTTGACGTTTTCCCTTCCAGCGACTCAGCAGGATTTCACTGTCGATCCGAGAAACGGATTCATCAAGTCGCTTCATGTTTTTGATCGTGAGCAGTTGGTCGCCAATACTGGAGGAAGTTTCATCACGTTGGAAGCTACTGTGACGGACAATGGTCTAAACCGTTTGAGAGACAGGGTTAAGGTGACCGTATACATTACTGACGTTAATGACAACACTCCCAAGTTTCTAAGGTTGCCCTACCGGGTTCAAGTGAGCGAAGGCGCGGCCATTGGAACGCAATTATTACGAGTCTACACTTCGGATGCTGATGAGAGTTTAAACGGAGACGTGTTTTACTCCCTGGAAGAAGGTAATCAACAGGGTCGTTTTATGATCGACGAAGCTACAGGGCAAATTTCTTTGGCCAAGACCCTTGATCGGGAAACCCTAGACGTCTACCACCTAACAGTAGTGGCTCACGACGCCAGTATGGAAATGAGACTCTCCTCGAGTGCTTTAGTGCAGGTCGAGGTCCTAGACGAGAACGACAACACTCCCATCTTCATTGACAATAAATCCGAGATTTCCGTGGCCGAGACCACGCCCATAAACACCGAGTTTCTCAGGTTCAAAGCCACTGACAGTGACTTAGGATCCAACAGTGAATTGACCTTTGCCATAACCGCAGGAAACAGGAAGGACACTTTCCAGATTGATCCACTGACCGGTGCTCTTTATTTGCGGAAACCTCTCGATTATGAAGATCTGGTGAGCTACACTTTGAACATCACGTGCAGCGATGCCGGGCATCCTAGACTCAGCAGTGTGACGACATTACGAGTCAACGTCATCGACACCAATGACAATCCACCAGCCTTTCCAAATACTGCAATAGTGCGTCAAATTCACGAGGGAGTTGCTGTCCACGGACCGATACACACAGTCACTGCAGAAGATCCCGACTCCGGAGAAAACGGTATTGTGAGTTACACCATCGCGTATCAAGAACCCGAGGATCAAAAGCGTCGCTTTGGCATAAATCCTTCGACCGGGGTGATTCACACTCTCCTGCCCATCGATAGAGAGGAAATTGACACCTTCAAGTTGACGGTTGTCGCGACCGATAGAGCACAACCACCTTCCGCGAGACTCTCCGCGGAAAAACTCGTGATTGTGATTGTTCTCGACGTGAATGACAACGCTCCGATTTTCGTGAGCATGTCTGCTGCAATTTTGCCCCTGAAGGGTAGTTTGAGCTACCAGGCTGGAAAGGAGATTGCCGTGGCTCATTTGCATGCCAAGGATTTGGACTCGAGTACAAACGGTCTGGTGACTTATGAATTGCTGAGGTCTGGTGTTAATTACTCGGACATGTTCAGGATCCACAGGAGTTCGGGTTTGCTGACGATGAAGCTGCCGAGTTCGCTGAAGAATTTCGAGCGAGCTTCCAGGTATCAGGTGGGAGTACGTGCCACTGATGAATCAGTCCAGGCTGAAAGGAGATCTTCTGAAACGTACATAACTTTGATCGTTCCGGGTGAGAATGACGACCCACCAGTGTGGGAGCACAACAGTCAAATGGAGGGTAGTGTGTACGAAAATGAGGCGGCGGGCGCGAGTATTTTACGAGTGAGTGCGCGAACGAGAAGATCGAATGTCGAATTAGAGTATTACGTGACGAATGTGACTGCCGGGAGTGGTGGACCTCAGGTAGAAAGATTGTTCGACGTGGACACGAAAACAGGTGTTCTTTCAACGGCAGCAGTGCTTGATAGAGAGGCTGGAGTCCAGTGGTACGAGGTCCAAGTGTACGCCATCGTCGTAGGAGGAAGCAGACCCAGCATCACTTCAACTAAGGTCAGTTTTTTAATTACATAGAGAATTTTTATTTCGGATGAGTTACACAACCCATAAACGCGAGTTGAGGCTTCTTTCTCTAAAACAAATATTCGAATGAGTTCGAATAATTCAAAGAGCTTTATTTGCTCTTGTTTTACGACCTGTGAGATTTATTTTAATTAGAACTTTAATTAGAATTAACTTTTAATTAGAAATCGGATTTTGAATTTCGTTCAATTAGTTTTTGGAATTTCGTCCAATTAGGATCTTCAATTTCATTGAATAAGAATTTTCAATTTCGTTCAATTAGGATCTTCAATTCCATTGAATTAGAATTTTTAATTTCGTTGAATTAGGATCTTCAATTTCATTCAATTAAGATTTTCAATTTCATTCCAAGAGGATTTTTATTTAATTTTGTTATAAACAAACTTTCTAATTGTTTAAACAATATTATAGTGCTTTATTTGCTTTTGTATTACGACCTGTGAGATTTATTTTAATAAGAACTTTCAATTTACATACTGCAACTCGGATTTTGAATTTCGTTCAATTAGGTTTTGAAATTTTGTTCGATTCGGATTTGAAATTTTTCAATTGGGATTATATCATTCGGTTAGGATTTTCAATTTCATTGAATTAGGATTTTTAATTAGAATTAACTTTTAATTAGAAATCGGATTTTGAATTTCGTTCAATTAGTTTTTGGAATTTCGTTCAATTAGGATCTTCAATTTCATTCAATTAGGATCTTCAATTTCATTAAATTAGGATCTTCAATTTCATTGAATTAGGATTTTTAATTTCGATCAACTAGGATCCTCATTTTCATTCAATTAGGATTTTTAATTTCATTCCAAGAGTATTTTTATTTCATTCTGTTAGAATTTTTAATGTAATTCCAAGTAATAAGAAATGTTTTTTTATTTAAAGAAATAGCATTCTTTAACATTCAAATTTTCTCGGAATGTTGACGTTAAAGATTCCTTAACTTCGTGATCAATTTTCTTTAAAACCAAGTTTCTTTCGTTCAATAAAAATGTCTTTTTGTTCAAATATAATAAATAATAATGAAGCTATGCAAACTTTTTTTATTATTGTAAAACAAAAACTTTTATTTCTTTCATTCAAAGATATTTCCGCTTTAAATCAAAGAAATTCACATTGTTGAAGTTAACAACATTTTATCAACGATTCAAAAAAATTAATGTCATCAAACGAAATTTTATAAACATTTTTCCTACATTTATTTTTTTATAGAATTTGTTATTATTTTCAGTATTTGTAAAATTGTTTCAAATAATATTCCTGAAAATAAAAAAATATCCATGAATAGTCTTAAGCATTCTTAAGTATTCTTAAATATTCTTCGATATTCTTAGATATTCTGGTGTACTCTCTAATAAACTCAATATTTTTATATGTAATATACTTAAATATTCTTAAGTATTCTTAAGCATTCTCAAGTATTCTTAAATATTCTTAAGTATTCTTAAGCATTCTCAAGTATTCTTAAATATTCTCAAGTATTCTTAAGTATTCTTAAGCATTCTCAAGTATTCTTAAGCATTCTCAAGTATTCTTCAGCATTCTCAAGTATTCTTAAGTATTTTAAAGTATTTTTAAGTATTCTTAGATCTTCTTCGATATTCTTAGATATTCTGGAGTACTCTCTAATAATCTCAATATTTTTTACATAGTTTTTATATTTTGGCTTTTGAATTTTTAAGAATGATGCATCTTTCACAAAGACAAATAATTTCTTGTCTACTCTTTTCTAAATCTACCACTGATTACAAAATTCTATAGTTTATATTTATATCTGAAACTTATTCTTACACATATTCAATTATATTTTCGAAAATTTCATTACATTTTGAATATTTCATATTCCTAAGTAGGTATTTCCCAAATATTCTCAAATATTCCTATGATATTCTTTGAGAATATATTCTTCGTACAAGCTTAATTGGGAGTTAAGAACCTCTCGATTGAAATCATTGATTAAAAACGCTGTGAACTTCAACTTCATTGAAATTCTACTATTAATATAAAGTTGTCAAAGAAATGTAGTTTTTAAAGAAAAGACAAAAATTGGTTTGAAGCAAAGAAAATTTCTTTAAATGAATGAAAAATTAAATTTAATTATAAAAGATACAAAGTTATTTCTTTAAATCAGAATTAACTAATTTAAACAGAAAAGATAGTAAGGGCATATTTAACATTTTTTTCTCCTTAAGTTATTCAGATACTTTTTTCGTAAACGAAAAAAAAACATTGCGAAATTCAGCGTCTTTTGAAGTTTCCAAATTTTTCTTTCGTTTACGAAAAATATATAGTAACAAATGTTTGCTATTTAAATAGCAAACAAAACAATTGTTTTTTAAAATATTTTTATACGTAACTTTTAAAGTCTGTTTTGCTTTAATTTCTATTATAGTCTTGTGCGCAACGTTTACAATAAAAACGTTTCCGAAAAAAATGTGTTTTCATCTTCTGTGGTTAACTTATATATTTTAAATTTAATGGCTGATGTTGCGATTAGAGGATTAAAAACGTCATGTCATTGTTATTAATGTTTATTTATACCTTGCTGCTTCGGAATTAATTAGATGTTTGAAAATCATTTGCCTATCTTATATAATTAATGTTAGTTTTGTCGATCCTACGATCTTCAAGTTTTTAATATATTGGCGTTGGAAGATTTATGGCCTCTTTGAATCAGCTGATTAGTTTGACGCTTTTGTTGATAAAAGGATGTGTTCTTGATTAGGTGAAAGTAAAAGGTGTTATTTTTCTCCTCTATCCATTTTTCAAGACAAGTTACTTTCAAACTGGAAGATATTTTCAATTCTGACACTTTTAGGACTGTTTTTTAAATATAGTGTCGAACTGGTGAAAACGTATAGATTGAGAGATATGCTTCCAATGGAGACGGAAAATTCATTGTTTTTAAACTAAAATATAATTTATTTCCCATCTCACTGTTTCTATGGATTTATGTCCAATGTATATAAAGAGGGAAAGATTATTAAATGTGCACGAATTCAGGTTATCCAAGACCACGAAATATTTGCAATCCCTTTGTAAAGTTGTGAAATGATTTTTCGTGTGAAATTTCAGTTTTCTTGAGAAATTTTAGTTTCATCATAAAAACTACATTGTATTGTTATCTTTGGATAAATCTAGCTTTAGAAAACTTAATATGCAATATCTAGAATGAAGTATCTGCATTCTTTGCAGGAAGTTGATGCTGAAACTGTCGATACTTGTATACATTTTTTTAATACTTAATAATATATCGATACGTGTGATATTTTTGTATACCATGGTAGCTGAGAATATTTGTTTATCTTTTATTTATCTACTTTTTTTTTATTTCTATATTTACACATTTAATATTATTTTTCATTTTTTCATTCTCAAAATTTTTAAATTTACTTTTCTTTGTTCATTTTCGTCCTCTTGTCATTTTTGTTTTGTTTTGTTCTCATTTACAAATTTAATAATTTTTTTATGAGTTAAATAATTTCTTTACGAATTGAATAATGTTTTTACGAGCTAAATAATTTCTTTACGAATTGAATAATGTTTTTACGAGCTAAATAATTTCTTTACGAATTAAATAATTTTTTTACGAGTTAAATAATTTCTTTACGAATTGAATAATTTTTTTACGAGTTAAATCATTTTTTACGTATTGAATAATTTTTTTATGAACACAAGAAAAACAAAATGTTAAATTTCAAGATGAACTTGCATTTTTACAAACAAATGCCTGTAAAATTCCAATTTATCTTGGAATTTAGCAGATGATGCATTAAAAAAGAACATTTAGTTTTTTCTGTGAATTGAACAATTTTTTTACGAATCTGCCAATTTACATGAATTAGTAGGTATACTTATATGGACGCTATTTAAGTTCTTTTCTAGTTTAAAAAGTGTTGAGCACACTTTTAAAGGAAGTTTAAAAATTAATTACTCTTTTTACAAACATTGCAATTACTAACAAAATATATTATCCTTTCATCAATTCTTTTTACTGTAGTGGAACTTTGTTCACTTTGTTCTGCATCATAAATTTTGATGGAGGAAGTGTATTTCTCATCATAATAAATGTAATTACTTGAGTGTCGGGAATGAAGACATCTTTTTCTGTATTTTACATAATGAAGGGTCAAAATGAAATAATGCCCTTCGTTTGACAAGGTGCTATTCTCATGAAAAACCGCTGTTCTATTCTTTCTTGATCCATTCGATCTCTTCTTAGAGATTCAAAGAAATTATTCGACGTAAAAAGAACAAGAGTCCCATTATCATATATCTTCATGATCACGTATTCATTTCTTCTAAAACGAAACTTTGGAAATTTAGGTTTCATTCACTTAGGTGTTTTTTAACCTGTTTAATTACCATAAACATATTTAATTACCTTGCTTTTTAAAAATGTTGTTTTAACTTGTTTTTTAAATTCTTCATCAACATGCGTATTTTAAAAGCGTTTAATTAACTTTTATTTGAAACATGTTTCATTAACGTTTACTTATTAAAGAAGATTCATTAACATGTGTGTTTTAAACGTGTTTAATTGACTTTTATTTTACACTTATACTTCATCAACATGTGTTTTAAACATGCTTCGTTAACATGTGTTTTAGACATTTGCTTCATTAATACGTGTTTTTTAAACATGCTTGATTAACGTGTGTTTTAAACATATTGCTTCGTTAACATGTGTTTTAAACATGCTTCATTAATACGTGTTTTTTAAACATATATGCTTCATTAATACGTGTTTTTTAAACATGCTTCATTAACGTGTATTTTAAACATGCTTCATTAACGTGTGTTTTAAATATGCTTCATTAATGTATGTATTAAACATTTTTCGTTAACACGTGTTTTAAACATGCTTCATTAACATGTGTTTTAAACATGCTTGATTAACGTCTATATTTTTATCGAGTTCGTTACAACGCGTGTCTTCACCACATATCTTTACACCTTCCATATTTTAGTAATTCGTACACATTTTTATTGCATTTTCTTAGTACCTTCCTTCACTTTCTTTCCTCGTAACATCACATATATGTACTGAATTTATATATATATAAATTCAGTACATATACGTTTCTTCCTCGATATGGATATAACGTTATACATTTTCAGATATACATTCCTTCATCACACACATTACGCATACACTTCTTTAATGTCTTTTTCCAATACATTAAAAGGCCTGCATAAAACTCGAAATCCTTTAAATTAAAAACTAATTTCCATAATTGCAAGAATTTTGAATGTCGTTGCTTAAAGCTAACAAGCGTAAAATAAGGCATTGTGCAGAAAGTATGCATACGGTGTGGGTCCGATAGTTATTTTACGTCTGAATAAAGAAGTTTGCATCTCGCCTTGGGGCTGTCCTCGCCATTGGGTCCAACGACATGTCCGTTAGTGGGAAACAAGCGTGTTGCATAACAATAATCAGATGTAATTAAAGGCAATGACAGAAAGTAATGATCCTCGGAGAATTCAGGAGGGAAGAATAAGGGGGCGTGTAGGCAGGTAAAGCGAGATAAAGAGTGCTGGAAAGATGCCGAGGGTGAAGGGGGAGGGGAGTCAGAAGACATGGTGAGGAGTGTATGGGAGGGGAAATAAACGACAAGACGAACCGCGTGCCAGGAAGTCAACTTGGATTCGAGTGGGCCCCAACTCGCTCGGAGGTTCAGAACTCGAGAAAAACTTGATCTCCAACGAACACGCTTACAGAGATACAAACAGACATTGGGTCCTTCGTAGGTATAAGTTAATTCTTCCTCCACCGACTCCGCTGCTCCTTCATCTCCAATGATTCCTGATTCTTCTCTCTCTCTCTCTCTCTCTCTTCTTTATTTCTTTCTTTTTCTCTTCATTCTTGTTCTCTTTCTTCTTTATTTCTTTCTTCCTATCTTCATTCTTGTTCTCTATTCTTTCTCTTTCTTCTTTATTTCTTTCTCTTTTCATTCTTGTTCTCTTCTTTCTCTATCTTCTTTATTTCTTTCTTTCTCTCTTCACTTTTATTCTCTTCTTTCTCTTTTATTTCTTTCTTTATCTCTTTTCTTTTTATTTCTCACTTTTTTGTGTCTCTCTTTCCTCTCTTCTTTTTTTCTATGTTTTCTCTCTTGTTTATCCTTCTTACCTTCCCTTTCCCTACTTCTCTTTCTCTTTATTCTCCTTTCTTTATTGATCTTGCTTCATCTTTCTATTTTCTACATTCCTAATTCACTCTTCCTCTTTCTTTACTTGTTTCTTTCTTTTTCTCTCCTTCATTTTTTCTCTCTCTTCTCTATAGAGAAGAATTTATCTTCTTTACTTTTTCTCTGTATTTTCTTCATTAATTCTCTTTCTATTCTTTACACGGAGAAAAATTGCAAGTGAAATTTACCCAATTAGTATATGATGTCAATTTTGTTCTTTTGAAAGTAATAATGTATATTTTATTATATCAGTATAGGTAATCTTTCAATGTTTGTCTGAGTTCTTCTTACACTAAAAAAAATGTATATTTGATTCAAATAACCATTTAGTTGTCTATTATCAAATAAACATTTATTTGAACCAAGTAATTATTATTTGAATCAAATAAGTGGCATTTGAATCAATTATTTCTGTATTTGAATCAAATATGTTATCTATATTGGTACCTACATATATGTGTGACACTTAATGAATGCTTCCCTTTTAATTATTTGCAGACAAAAACAGTTTTTCTTGGATAGCTTTTTTGTATACTGTCGAGAAAAACTTTTTCTCTGCAAATAATTAAAAGGGAAGCATTAATTAAGTTAAAACTGTCAACAAACATAACCCAATTTTAAATGCTTGTAAAGTCCCTTTCTTCAGATCGTGTCACATAAATATATAGGTAATATGTTTTGAAAAAACGACATTATCTACTTAACTTGTTAAGTAAAATTCACCTAACTTTTTAAGTAGATTTTACTTTAGTACTTAAGAAATTTTTGTCTAACAAGTTTAATTTAAGTTATAAGGTTTCTACTTAAGCATTAAGTAGATTGCATTTCTGAGTTTTCTCCGTGAATCTTCTTTTTCATTTGATCTATTTTTTCTTAGCTCCTTTTCTCTTTTTTGCTCTTTATCTTTTCTTTGCTATTCTGTCTTTGTTTTTCACCATTTCTTTACTCTGCATCTCTTCTTTGGTCTTTCTCTCTTATCTGCTCTTCATTTGTTTTTTTCTCTACCTTTTATTTGCTCTTCCTCTCTTATCTGTTCTTCTTTTGTTTTTTTCTTCAACTTTACTTTGCTCTTCATCTACTCTTGCTTCTATTCTTTGCTCCTATTCTTTGCTTCTCATCTTTTATTCTTCAATCCTTGAACCCTTCGATCTTTATCCTTTTTGTTTCTCTAATGATTACTAAAATTTTCTTCCCCTCCTTCATATCCTTCAAAGTTCCTCTTTATTTCCCATACTTTTTCCTTCTTGAATACTTGTGCCTTTCTTTCTTCTTATGCTTTATTTTTCTTCTTATGCTTTATCTTTCTTCTTATGCGTTATCTTTCTTCTTATGCTTCATTTTTCTTCTCATGCTTCATCTTTCCTTTTGTGCTTTCTTTCTTTCTCGATCGGTTCTCATCTTTCCCCCTCATTCTCTGTCTTCATTCCTATGAAATTTTTCGCTCGACTCTCGATAACTTGCACTTTTCTTGGCTCTGTCTCTGTTGCGGGGACGCACTCCCTGTGGGATCTGTGACTCCTCGGGAAGCAACTGCACTTTGGGTGTTTTTGCCCCGGTTGCTCGATCCAAGCTCTCGTCAGCACGGTGCATGGAGAATGCCTCCGTGTTTGCAACTTTGACTTGGTATCGCCGAATCCTTTGGCGAGTGGGTTTTTTGTTATGCACTCGCAACAGCGGGACAGACAGTGAAATATTCGAGGGATGATTTCTTTCAACTCTCTTAAGCTTTAAAAATTGTCGTTGCGACCGGTCTTCTCCTCTTGGTCGGATTCTTTTAATATCGCGAAAACTACGAAAAACTCCTTCCACAAGTTACGCTTAATCTCGTCTTCTAAATCTTACTCACTTCCCACAAAAAACCACCAGTAGAAAGCACTCTTGTCCCGATAATTCCACCCGCAATTAATCTTTACTGATTTGACAACAAAAATCACATTCTCTTATTTAAAATTAACTTTTTATCGAGATTAAAATCCGATCAATTGCAATTTTTCGAAAATTGTTTTCGCAGTTTACTTAAAAGTATCAAATTGTTATTGAAAATATCAAATTGATGTAGATTTTGTATATAATTTCGTATAATTGTATGTAATTTGATACTTTTTGTGACTAATTTGATACTCTTTGTGACCAATTTGATACTTTTTGTGACCAATTTGATACTTTTTGTGACCAGTTTGGTACTTTTTGGCTTCAAGTTGATACTTGAAAGAAAACTGTGTTGTTGACGTACTTGAGAAGTTTAAAAAAATGTTTACATGAAGAGTTAACTACAATTGGGAATTGTAATTAAACTGATTGTGACACGGAAAATAATAGTGCGATAACAAATAAATACTGACAACTATTGACTAATAGTATAGTATAATTGTCCAGTTTCTGAGAAATTGAACAAAGGGAATTTCACAATATGTTCAATTTGCTCAAGAAACACATGGATGTTACACAAGTATCACATACATCACATTAAAAAAATGTAGAATAATTATAGGTTGTCCGATGTTTGAAAAAATTTCCTCCGGTCATTAGAGATTCCCTGGAAAATCAAGTGTTGAGAATTCTAACAACTAAAAAGCTGTCACTATAAAGCAGCGTTGATACCTACATGTTGTTTGAAAATTGAAAATAATAAGTTACGAGTGTCTTTTCGTATAAGTGCGTCTTTGATTAACAGACACCTTTCCACTGGTTTAACAAGCGAATGAAACGTCATTACGATTTGTATAACGTGTAAGCTCGGTATCAAACGAGAATTTCCAACTCGTTTCAATATGACGAGCAATTAATCTAATTACTAATACATTGACCCCGACAAAATATCAACCTGCTCGAGTCGCATCACTGGTCATAGTCGAATCTATAGGACTTACGTGCTGCTCTTATTCTTTTTTCTCATCATCGCGTTCGCCCTCGTCAGAGACGTCGCTCCAATCGTGATAATGATCATCATCATCATGCTCATTTTTCAACGTCTTCTTCACGACTCGTGGCAAGAAAAAGAGAAAGAGGGGAAGCAGAAATCAAACTAGTGGGGGAAGGGAGTGAATACTGGTAACACCGGACGCGATTGAGTTGGAGCGATAGCTTGGACTGAACAAATACTCAAACGGTTGCAGTCAAACACGGATCGTTTAAATAAAAACAATCTGATTTTACCTCCAATGCGGTAATATTTACTTTTCGATTATTCAAACTCCTCAAACTGCTCCAAGATGTTAATTTTTAAAAAGTACATTTGGTTTTTTAATCTGAGAACTCGGAAACTCGTAGTTGATCATTCGTTGTTAATTTAATCGTTAATAATGAATTTAATCATTAAATATATGAATTTAATAGTTAAATATATGAATTTAATCGGTAAATATCAATTTAATCGTTAAATATCAATTTAATCGTTAAATATCAATTTAATCGTTAAATATCAATTTAATCGTTAAATATGAATTTAATCGTTAAATATGAATTTAATCATTAAATAAGAATTTATAATAATTAAATATGAATTTAACCATTAATTATCAAACTAATCATTAATTATGAATTTAATCATTAATTGTGGATTTAATAATTTTTCTTATCAAGACTTTGTTAAAAAACAACTGCCAAAAGTGGTGACTTAAACGTGGGACAAAAGTATCTTCCTTGTGAAGCGTCTTAAATTAAGGCATTCTTTGTATTTTGGTCAGCAAAAGTGTTTTAATCTAAGACACTTAAATATAAGACATGTTTCATGGTTCAATATAAAACATCGTGTTTTGGTAGTGAGGATGTTCATAATTTTAATAATTTAGTTTTATTTACTTTATAATATTTTTCTATGTAATCAAATCTATACAATTCTATACAGTTCTTCCTTAAGGAAGAAAGTGCAAATAAAGTTAACCTAATGTGTGGTTAAAATCTACTGAATTTCACTTAAGATATTTACCTATATAACACAGTTTATTTAGGAGTATCAAATTGATGAAGATTTTGTGATTAATTTGATACTACTTTTTGGCATCAAGTTGATACTTTCAAAAAAACTGTTAACTTTTCGAGTAAAATATACTTTTCGAGTAATATATATTGCTTAAAACTTTAAATAATAACATTAACATTATAAATTAATATAATATAATACTTTTCGAGTAAAATAGTACTTAAAATTTTAAGTAATAACATTAACATTATAAGTTAACATAATAATACTTTTCGAGTTATATATATTACTTAAAACTGTAAGTATAATAACATTAACATTATAAGTTAACATAATATAATACTTTTCGAGTAATATATTACTTAAAACTTTAAGTAATAACATTAACATTACAAATTAATATGTTTCAACAAAAAATAAGCTGTATTTTGTACCTGATTATAGTGAGTAAAATTCACCCAACTTCACAGGTAGATTTTACATTAGTTTTGAAGGATGCCCGTGTAGAAAACTTTCGTAGCAGACTATGAGTTTGTATGTAATTTTCACCTTACCAGTTATACTTGCGATTTCTCTCTGTGCAACTATTATTACCTATTAATCATCTTTAACGATTATTACATCCATGATTAATGATATCTTTCCTTCCCCAATTTTTCAACAATCGAAAATATCAAGTAGATGAAAAGAAATGAATTCTATGAGCATGAGTGCCATTACATGTACGTATATATGACAAATACATGACATATATATGCATATATGACAAATACATGACATATATATGTATATATAACAAATGCATTTGTCATATACATATACGTAAAGTACATTTGTCGTTCTATCAATTAATAATCAATGCGAGTTAAAAATGCGTTTGAACCTCTCGGAAGATTATTAGCGACGAGATAGCAAGAAGTGGTCAATCGAAATATATTGATTTGACTTTTGAAGGGACATGTAGAATAATTATTTGGGACAGGATTAAAGAGGGTTTCGTTTTCTTTTTTTTCTTGTAGAAAAAAGTCCCTGTGGAAAAGGAGGAGCAGTTGGACAGTTTGTATTTCTTAACGTATGGGATCACATGACTGATCAGAGTCAGGGTGATTCCTGGGCAAAAAACTAAGCGCATCTCGGTGAATAAGAAGGGCTTAAGCTGCGTCCTCGCGCGCGCGGTATGTCCTAACGACGCATGAGCGATGCGACCCGAGATGAGATGGCATTTTCAGGCGAAAGCCGAACACAATTGTCGTTTCGGATATCCCCACTCACCGAAAAGGACGAGAAATAATTCACCTGGGGACCACGATGCACTTTTTAGCTGATATCGCGAGTCTGACGCTCGAAATCTTAAATAATGGCTGCGCCTCTTCCCAGAGACCATTTCAGCCAATCCATGAGTAGAAACAGTGTAGCAGTGTAACGTACACCAACTTTTAAGTAATCACGCGAAAAACACTCTTCTCTTTACTTTAACATTCTTCATTTTATCTTGACTTCGGTACTGTACTCTACTTCTTGTAGGTGCTCCTTTTTCCTTCTGTGTTCCTTTCTTCGCGTTACTTCTTTCTTTTGATATCATTCTTTTTTCGGATATACTTCTTTCTTCGCATATACTTCTTTCTTCGGATATACTTCTTTTTTTTGGATATACTTCTTTCTTGGGATATATACTTTTATCTTCAGGTATTCGTTTCACTTCAATTTTATCTTACTTCGCAGATATTTACTTCTTTTTTCTTAAATGTGCTTTTTAATTCTTAAATTTACTGTTAGATATGGTATTTTCTTCTTAGATATACTTTTTTCTCCTTGGATATACTTTTTTCTTCTTGGATACGTTTCTTGCCTCTTGAAATAAACTTCTTACTACAAAAAGAAAGATAAATTTTCCATGAAGAATAAAGTTATTTATTCTTTATAATGGTGAAAAGTGTTCAGGCAAAAGTTTTGGATAGTAGGCACTTCAAGAGAAAGTATTTTTAAGAATATAAAGGAGAAGGTTCTTTATTATTATATTTTTATTATAGAAGCTGTGTAAGTTCGAAGAATGAACTGCGAGGGTCTATGCAATAAAGTAATCGACAAGATTATAGGATCCGTAAAACTAGTAGATTTCTTTATAATATATATTGAACCAACAGACAAGGTTTTTTACCTCCGTAATGGTGACAATCTTTTTTTTTCCTCTGTTTACCAACCTGAACTTTTATACATCAGACTTCATTACTTTATTACTTTTTTCTTTTACATTCCCATCCCATTTTCACAAACTTTTGCAACCAATCTTGAAACAATCTTGAAACTTCAATTCAATCTTCAATTCAAGATTAGAAAAATTTCGTGGCGCTAGCTAGTAGCGCGAGATTTATGCAAAATTACCATGTATCTAGCGCTGCTAGCTAGCGCCACGAAATTTTTCTACACGGGTTGTAGCATCTTATTGAATAGCATTTAAATGCTGTCAAATCGAATATTTGTTTCCAAATTAAATGTTATTATTATCAAATTGAATGTTAATCATCAAATTGAATGTTTATCATCAAAATTGAATGTTTATCATCAAATTGAATGTTTATTATCAAATTTGAATGTTTATCATCAAATTGAATGTTTATTATCAAAATTGAATGTTTATCATCAAATTGAATGTTTATCATCAAATTGAATATTTATCAATTTAGAAGAACAAGAGAAAAGTTTCACACGTATAGAAAGTGTTTCCTTTATTGAATAATCCCATTATGTATTTGGATAGGTACATCAAAAGTAGTACATTATTGTTTGTATGAAACTCGAGAAGGAACTACAGCCGTCAATCTAGACATTCTACACTTTCGGCAAGACCCTTTCAATAATCCGAATAATAGCAATAGAAAAGGCGAGCGGTTAATCATTAAAAGGATGAAAATAGAATGTTTACATTGACATTCATTGATTAAAATCTCAGTGTGAAGAAGAAGCTAGGATCGGTATTGAAATGATTATTGGGTCCCGAGGGACTTTTAACATGAAAGGACCCACCCTCACGATTAACGAGGTCCTTTTTCATATTTTCGTAGTCGGGCAAAGTGTCCTCGTAGAATGTCTCGCAGCGGGAACACGAACCACTCTCAAGTCTCATTGAATTCAGGAACCGCACAAAACGAATGGAATTCCTGGACGGCATACCGTTTCTCCGTTGCTTGATTGCTCGAGGGATATCTTCGAGATCCTTTTTCAAGTCTTTTTTCCCCTGAGAGCCGTCCTACCTTTGCCCACACTGCGCCCACCTTGGCACCGTTTCAAAATACACCAACTACCTGCCCCTCGTGCTCGCAATCCCCTCTTTTCTTCCCTCTATCTTGAACCGACGACAACCGACCAAGCTCGCTTCCATATGCAATCAACATTCGCACAACACTGCAAACTCACTGCTCATGTGTCTCGCTACTCCCGTTCCCATTCACCGGCATCAACAAATTTCCGCATGCTCAACAGCTCTCCGTAGATCATTTTAGAAACAAGTGGCAAATTATTGCAAATTACATTGTTCGTTCTGCAACAGTGTCGCGATTGTCGCATGTTTTAGTATTTGTTTGCAAATACTGCATTTTTTAAATGTGGTCCATTTTAAGCTATACTGTTAAAAATTTCTATGACAAGGATGAATTTTTGCCCTTTCTTTTTCTTCCTCTTCAATTTATCATGATTTACAAGATATTGATGATTTAAATGAAGTACTTCATGGTATAAATTTACCTACAATCACTGTAAAAACAAGTGTCTCAATTTAAGATGTTTTGTCATCACTTTTGAAACGTTTGACGTGTTTTTTGACATTAAACGTTTCAAAAGTGGGGACAAAACATCTTAAATTGAGACACTTGTTTTTACAGTGCATTTGGAGTGTAATTTTAATAAAATAATAGTACAGTAAATAGTAGTAAAGTAAAATAATATTTTTAAAAGAACTTCAAAAAAATGTAGAACAATTTTCGGTTATTGGAACGTTCGGAATTTGATATTCATTTCTTTTTTTGCTTCCTTATAGAGAAAGTTCTGTTTTTTGTTATTAAATAAACGCATGATGATTGTATTTTTTAGTCTTCGAACATCATCGCCTAAATCTTCTTCGCTTTTGTTTCGTCCTTAAAAGCTTTGTCCTCGGCTTTGTCCCTTTTTAAAGAACTATTTAAACCTGTTTTTTCCTGAAAAGTGTCCCTGAAAATAAAACACTTGTTTTCACGTCGTAATAAGTCACTCTATTTCATCTATTTTCAATCTATTTCATCTATTGTCATTATATTTTATCTATATTATCATTTTATTCGTCTTTTAATTTTTTATATAAACAAATCAATGTTTCGCGAATACAATGTTTTTTTAATTCAATGTTTCACGAATTCAATGTTTATTTTTAATTCAATGTTTTGTGAATTCAAAGTTTGTTGAATTCAATGTTTTTTTAATTCAATGTTTCGTGAATTTAATGTTTCGTGAATGCAATGTTTCTTGAATTCAATGTTTCTTGAATTTAATGTTTCGTGAATTCAACGTTTCGTGAATCCAAAGCTTCTCTGAATTAAAATATCGAGTCCGTTCAATTAATGATCTATTTGATCATATCGTGACAGACTGTCAGTCATTCTGTACGTTTGATCTGTTAAAAGCGAAAAACATGTCCATAATAGATGGTTGTGATTTGAATAAAAATGTCTAATTGGCAGTTAAACAGAAATTGATATTGGAACCAATTTGTGCTAAAATAACACACTGTGTACTAAAAGAAAGAGATTTACGGAAGTTTTTATGTTTATATCTTTATGACCTCTTCTGTCATCTTTTACGAGAGTCCATAACTCATAGAGAAATGATGAACGGTATAGGATTAGAAAAAAGTCTATTCTCAACTAGTACCTCTACAAAAGTTCTGATTTATCTGGCGTAAATAAACTACAAAAAAAAGCGATTTGTCTGTTTCGCACCTGTATGCTCAAATTATCTTGTTTTTCCTTCTGTGTAATTTCAACTGGAATGATGTTTTGAAATTTTTATATATTTCATCCTCGATTTCATCTTTTCAATTCATCCTTATAATTTTCTTAAACCTTTCTACAATATTGGCGAAAATTCAAGTTTAGGCGTTTTGATCTATTGTTTTCAGTATAAATAATTGAACATTAATGTTCGATTGTTTTCAATTAATTTTCAATTGTAGGAAAATTTCGTGGCGCTAGTTAGCAGCGCTAGATTGTATGCAAAATTATCAAGTATCTAGCACTGCTAGCTAGCGCCACGATTTTTTTCTACACGGGTTTCCTATATGTAATTGAATTTTTTTAAGTATACGAAATTGAACATTTTCAGTACAAAGTACCAATTCGGTTATAGAATTTGTTTTAAAACAAACAAAACAATTGTTTTTGAACCAAAGTAGGTGGAGCAGTTTTTTAGCGTGCAAATTTCCATCGAGATGTTAAGTTCCGTTCAATTATAATATATATAGTCATATTTGCGAAAATAACTATCTTTCAGTACAGTTTTTAGCGTGATTCATTTCGTGAATTTACTCTTTTTTGGGCCTTAAAATCTGTTTAAAGAAAAAATTACTTTTTGCGGTATAATTCGCAAAAACTTCTAACTTTAGCACTGCAGGAATTCTATCTACTATTCAGTGTACAAAATCTACTGCAAACGATGTTTGTACAGTGTATTAACATGCCATTACGAATTTCGAAGGCGATTTTAACACTCTGATATGTAGTTTTATCGTTGCTGAACTTTTTTCACGAGTAGCTACCATTTCTTTTCTTTTTTTAATTTTTCGACTTAACGCTTACTAAACGTTCTTTAAACAGATTTGTAACCATTTATATTTCCAATTGAAAGAATCCGAAATGAATATTAATTGAATGATTCTGATCTAAAATCATCAGCTATGAGCAATCAGTTCTTGGAAAAAGTTGAGTGCTCGTGACATCAGAAACTGATAAAATGGAAATCTAAGAGGTGAGCATCTCGCTCTCGATTAGTAACCAAGCAACGAATTGCTTTCACGAAAGAAGCAGTCAGGTAGATCACTTAAATTACAACTCTTCTTAAGAATTCACACAAAGCTGTCACCACGATAACCGTACATGATTACCATTTTTAGAGCTCAACATTAAAAATCTCTTCAAACAAACTTTATCTCCTCCTTCTTTTCTTTCATATTTAAAATAACTCCCAACTTATTTTCAACTCTCATTTTAAAATCTCAGGTGCCAGGAAAAAGATTCTTCGCTTTTATTGAAAAAATAAAAATTTAAGGCATCAATAATCTAATTCCTATAATTCTGGGATTCACAGTGTTAATTTACACTTTTTCTTAATTAGCAGTTATTTTCTCTTTGATTTGAAATTGTTTTTTCTTCGATTTGCAATTGTTTTTCCTTCGATTTGCAATTGTTTTTCCTTCGATTTGCAATTTTTTTCTCCGATTTTGGAAATTGCTTTTCTCCGATTTGCAATTGTTTTTTCTCCGATTTGAAATTGCTTTTTCTTCGATTTGCCAGACGCATGATTTCTCCTCGAAATCTAAAACCTCGAATAACCATTTGATCGAAATTAAAAATGCCGAATGTTTATTTTATCAAAAAGCCAAAACAGCAAATA
>WNHD01000150.1:45103-65035 GCA_011057455.1 Ganaspis sp. Gsp50 | reverse complement strand
TATTTTAAGATGCATCTGAAATTAATGCTATCTTGAAAATAAGATTGGTCTGCCTATTAGTATGCTTTCCACAATGTAACTGAAAATAAGATGTGATTTGAAAGTCAGCAAGGTCTGACTTAAAAATGTTACAACTTAAATTAAGACTTATTTCCTGTCTTAAAATAAGATTTACTTTTTACAGTGTACTTAGGTAAATTCTACTTAAGTACTTAGGTAATTTTCACTTACGTACTCTAACTCAACTATTTAAGTAACTTTTTCCTAAGTTTTAGTTTCATTTCACTTGCAGTTTTTCTCCGTATCAAATAAAGAATTAAAATAAGGAACTATTTGGACCCGATTAAAGGAAACAAACATTATTACGTCATCTTTATCCCTTTTTAGGAGTCAAAATAATGTTGTGTGATTTACCATTGTACGAAATTTTCATTAAGATGGAAAAGATGGATGCATAATTAGATGTCAGGATCTCGGTCAGGATACATAATTGCAAAGATCAAAATGTTTTATCATCCCTTGAGATCTCTTGCGAAAATACAATTTAAAATGAATAGAGTCTGGGGCCGAAACCTGTTAAAATCGTGTTTTCGGAAAAAGAGCTATGTATGCTATGAATGCTATGAATGCTATGAATGCAAATAGACATTGAAACAGTATTATCGATCTCTAGATCACTTTTTAAATGCGGGGATAAAAACGGTAGAACTCAGCGTATTTATAAGCGATTGATGCCACACGTTGAATGTATCGACTTATGACTTGGCCAGCTGTCGATATATTAGTAGTTGTAAAAGTAGTGGTTCTAGTTATAAGTGTGGGCACGTGGCTACACCCACACCAATGCATCAATTACACACCACGTGGATTTTCATTTCAATAGTCATTTGATAGATCACACGATTTTATTGTTGTGACTCTACTAAACCATATACTCAAAAGAATAATTCAATTCTTCAAATTAAAAGAATGTTATTTATCTTTATATTGTTATAATAAATCTCGAAATCGGTATATTATTTACTATTCCTTCAATGTTAACAATTTCTACAGTGCCGCTTTAAAATTTCAATTTTCTCTTTATTGCTTTCGTCTTTATAACATAATTTATATTTATTTCTAAGGAAAGAGAAAAGTTTAACACCTTTCTCAGCTTTAAGTCGTAAAGTGGGCAGGACAGAAGATTAACTAATTCCCTCTTGTAAATTTGAATAGTTGACAGTATTCTACGCAGTACTGTACAGACCAGGGGCGGATTATGCTGGAGTAAAATAACTCGCGATTATTAAATAATTATTAATTTTTATAGAATGGGCGTAGAAGGGGTTGGCAAACTCCTGGTAGGGGAGGAGAACAAATTAACTTTGGTTATTCCTGATTATTATTTTATAGCATAATTTATTGGCCCCTTCGATTTGCAGGATTATATGAAAATATTTTGTTTTCTTTCTTTTCGCTTTTTCTTGCATTATTTTCGCACGTTTTTAATTTACTTTTTTGTCATTTTATTATTCTTCTATTCCATAAATTCTATTATTACATTCTCTATATTAAATTATATTATTTCTTCTTGCATTTTTCTATTTATGTTTTCTATATTATATTCTATATTTTATATTTTATTTTATATTTTATTTTATTTTATATTTTATTTTATTTTATATTATTTTATATTTTATTCTTCGTCAAATTTTTTTGTTTCATCGTCAGTCCTTTATTTGCCAATTTTACATTTCACCCCTGTTTACTCGCTAAAATCGAAAATTCAATTTTTCGAAATGTTTTGGTAGAAATTTAAACCATTATAGCGGGGACCGTGAAATAAACGCCGAAATCCACCATTGAAGGCAGTTTACAGTTATAAACCGTTAGAGTTAGATTTACAAATTTTTAAATAGCGAGGCAAATTGACAAATTTTCACGAGATTTTCAAATAGAAAGAGATATTTTGGGAAATTTAAAGTTGCCGAGCTTTTAGTGGTAACAGATGTTTTATTTTTGGCAGTTTAAATTTTAAGGATTTAAAGGTTGCCTTTTGAAGAGGTGTTTTTATGTATACGGTTTTACCCAAATTTTATTCTCTTGTCACTAAAACTGGCCGAAAGTATCACGTCTTGAGTTTAAACTTGAAGATCCCGAGTTTAAAGACTAAGTAAAATATTGAATGCTTCGGTGGTAGTAAAGAAACATTCTAGCGGAAAATTTGCCTGAGAAGTGAGACTCTTTTCAGGTGCTCATCGCTTTACGAGTTAGTGAATTTGCACTGAGGCTTTTGCCTACCGATAATATAAAACAGGTAAACGGCATCGTGCCCACAACACTTGAGAAACTAAGATCTACAGCCTTATTTCTCTTACTCGAAATTTAAAAGCCGCGTTTAAAATTGCTGACCATGTGTCTGGCAAACAGTTACTTGCAACTTTCAATATGATTTGTTAGTCTTATTAACTATTCGTTTCGTTTCACAAAATTTCGAAATTTTTATTTTATTTTTCAATTTTACGAATATTTGTCGTATTGTATATTACTGGGGACAGAAACTTGGAAAATATATTGTTCATATTTGTTGGAAATCTCGTTGCAAATGTTTTCTAAGGGTTAAAGTGATTCCGTGAAATATTTACAATTTACTGCCGATGGGATGTAAAATTTTATCATTGTTTCCATAGTTGCAGTGATTCATTTTGGGACAATGGTTATTTTCAAAAAGAAATAGAGAAATTTTTTTAGTACAAAATTTAGAGTAAGGGAGAAGTGTAAAATTGAAAGGTGTAAAAGAGGTGTAAAAGAGGAGTTGTTAGTTTCGAAGACATAGCGAGGTTTAAAAGAGGTTTAAAAGAGGAGTTGTAACTATCGAAGAAGAATCGAGGTTTAAAAGAGATTTAAAAGAGTTGTTGTGAGTATTGAAGGCAGGCGGAGGTTTAAAAGAGGTTTAAAATAGTATTTGTTAGCTTCGAAGGTAATTTGAGGTTTAGAAGAGGTTTAAAGAAGGGGCTATTAGTTTCGAAGGCAGACCGAGGAGTGAAAGAGGTTTAAAAGAAGTTTAAAAGAGTTGCTGTGAGCATTGAAGGCAGACCGAGGTTTAAAAGAGGTTTAAAATAGAATTGGTTAGTTTTAAAGGCAAATCGAGGTTTAAAAGAGGTTTAAAGGGGGAGTTGTTAGTTTCGAAGGCAGACCAAGGTTTAAAAGAGGTTTAAATTAGAATTTGTTAGTTTCGAAGGCAAATCGAGGTTTAAAAGAGGAGTTATTAGTTTCGAAGGCAGACCGAGGAGTGAAAGAGGTTTAAAAGAATTGTTGTGAGTATTAAAGGCAAATCGAGGTTTAAAAAAGGTTAAAAACAGGAGTTGTTAGTTTCTAAGGCAGGCCGAGGAGTAAAAGAGGTTTAAAAGAGGTTTAAGAGAGTTGTTGTGAGTATTGAAGGCAGACCGAGGTTTAAAAGAGGTTTAAATCAGAATTTGTTAGTTTCGAAGGCAAATCGAGGTTTAAAAGAGGTTTATAAGAGGTTTAAAAGAGGAGTTATTAGTTTCGAAGGCAGACCGAGGAGTAAAAGAGGTGTAAAAGAGTTGTTGTTAATATAAAAAAAGATCAACCTTTAATACAGGTTTAATAAAAATTCTCTACATTTGCAATGTTCTTTAAAAATGGCAATTCATTTAAATAACTTGATTTATTTGTTCATTAAAAATGTCTAGTATTTTACGATCCAAGGTCACGTGTTCTGACCAATGGACGCAAAATAGCCAAATTTAGAGGCAGAACTTTTCTCAAGAAGGGGGACAAAATTTAGGGAGTAAACAGACAAGTCAAAATTTCTATAAGAAAATGTTACAGGGGATGATTCAGAATAGGAGAGCAACGAGTGAGAAATGGAGTCTCTTGGAGGGAACTTTGAAATGGACATTAGTTATAATTCGGTTGCATTCATTAAGATCGAAACGTCACCTTTAATTTATCGATATATTTCATACCCCCTGGCTCTAAACTACCACTCAATCGATTTTTACTTACTTTCATATTTAGAAAATTTATTTCCTTGCAGAAAAAAAATAAATCCGTTTTTTTCACTATAAAGCTTTTTTTTGAGAGTAATTCGTTTCTTTTTAGTTCGTTTTTGTGCAGAGTATTTCGTTTTTTTACAATGCTTTTTTTGCCTAAAAAAATGTTACCTGATTTGTCGAACTAAAAGTGTGTATTTGCGGACTGAAGATTATGTTTGTGGACTGAAGATTATGTTTGCGGACTGAAAATTATGTTTGCGGACTGAAAATTATGTTTGCGGACTGGAAAGTTTATTTGTCGAACTTATAAAGTACATTTGCTTTAAGTTTTATAAATAAGGGATGACGCGACCTTCGTAACTGTAATCTTCATATTTCTTATGTATGTGTGATTCGGTAAAATGAAATTTATATTTTATGGGGTCAAGAATAAGGCGAACAATGTGCAATCAAGGTTCGTCTGCAATGTCAATTTGCCCAGAAGTCACGTGTGAATGAATTTAATTTGAAACTAGATTCCCCTCTTCATTTAAAAACCAGTTTTTGACATTTGTTTCTTTGGAGAAGTGCAATATTTTATGCAAAAGTGTGCTTAAAGTCATATTAAAAACCGATTTATTATTGCAGACGGAAATTTATCGACGTTTTGATAAATTCAGAGTTCGAATAAACGAAATTTAACGCTATAAATATTGTTTTCCTGTTATTTTTCTGCACTTTTTTTTTATTAAATTTATGATTACAATATACAATTTACAAATACAATTTACAATTTACAAATACAATTTACAATTAGAATTTACAATTACAATTTACAATTAGAATTTACAATTACAATTTACAATTACAATTTACAACTACAATTTACAATTACAATTTACAATTACAATTTACAATTACAATTTACAATTACAATTTACAATTACAATATACAACTACAATTTGCAAATATAATTTCTTTTCTTTTTTTTACTTGCGAATTGTACAATTTAATCAGAAAGATTTGAAAATGACAATAGTTGGAAAAAAAATAGATTGATAAGCATCATGATGATAAAAACCAAAACCGACAATGAACAATGCTTCCCTATGGGGAAGCAAAATAAAAACTTGTAAAAGACAGTTTGAAATAATTAATGACATAGAAAACAAGTGCGAAAACTAAGAAAATAATGAATAATAAATAATTGAATGAAAAATGTGGAATGCCAAAAATTAAAATTTGAAAATGACAACAGTTTGGAAAAGCTTATTGATGAATGCTGGTAATGACAGATACTATTAACAGCACTTCAGGGAGTAATAATTTATGCAGAAAAGTTGCACAATAACGGTAAGGAACTCGTCTCGACTCAACTTCCGTCTCACTGTTACTTCTGCTTTTTAATATTTTTTCCATGGCTTCTCACTCCCTTCTCTAAGAGATTATGCAGCCCCTGTGTTAGCTTGTCACGTGCCAACTGCCATACGTTTTGAAAACAGCCCCTGCAACTTCTTCGACTCTGTACTCAATGACTTTTATCATTCATCATCAGCTGATTCTCACATTTTTTCCTAAATCCAAGAAATGTCAGAATTAAAATCAAAACGAGATATCCCTTTCAATCTTGAGCCTACCTCATTAATTTTATCACCCTCCTGCCATTTTCTTCTTTTTCCTTCTAAAATTCCTTTTTCTCAAGCAAAATTCCCTTCCAAATGGTTTAAAATCCGCGAATGCGAATTTAAAAATTGTTTCAAAATGTTTTTAGCGATTCATGACAGTTTCATGAAAGTTAACTGTTTCTAATGAATTGGCTAGAAAGATTGAACTTTGAATTCTGCTGGAAGTGTCTGTTTTTCCAAAAATTAGACGGTTAATTATTTAATTTGTTTATTAGACGGGGCTTAATTAAAAGTCCCTCTGGGCGTTATCGATTAATTGAAGAAGTTACTGTTGGGTCCCTTTAAATTCTAGTGGATATCGATCCGGGGGATGAATATTATGGTTGCATCTGGTTTGGCATATTTCCGACACTTCCTGATCCTTGCTTGCTATTGTTCCTTGGACTCATCTATTGGAGGCTCCTTCTTGAAGGGGGGTTCGATCAATTTTTTCCCTTCGTCACTTATTGCAGATTCTACTTGCGTCCCCGTTGCATCTGCGACGGCTGAATCGGAAGAATGGCGAAAACGGCCAGGGAGACTGTAAGTTCTTCTCTGGGGTGGAATCCTGAAAGAACAGATGATGATCCCGTTTAGGAAGCTGCAAAGGTGTCCCACTAGTTCTGAGACTTTACGGTTACGGGGTCATCACCATCAGTGGTTCTTCGACCTACACCCTTCGAACTTGGGAGAAGGGTGGCTTTTCGTATCCCATATCCCCTGCCGTGGTAATCCCGAGTAACGAGGAATCACGAGGTTTCGCTTTTTTAGACTTATAAACATTCATCCCAAGGGCGAGAAAGGTTCTTACCTTGGATCCGTTAATTTCCCGTGTTGACGGGCTTAAAGGGCTTTGACATGTCACATCAGTCGGTCAATTACTGCGAGGTGATTTATTTAATTCGATGGCGCTGGAAAATTACCGGCTTTCAGTTAATCGAGCGAATGATTTTTGTTTTGCTTATTGCTTTTTTGCAATTTTTGATATTTTTATTACAGTACATAATTACTAATAAATTTGACGATGATTGTAAAGGACCCTAAAAACCACAAAAACTACAATTTCATTACAATACATAATGTCCAAATTAAAAGGTCCAGGACAAAATTTCTAATGCTTAAGTTCCATGGAACGGAATATCCGAAGGATTATTTATTCAAGGGAAGAAAAATTTTATCAACATTTTTGTCATTTTGACATTGTTGAAGTATCTTGTTACCAATCTTGTCATTTGATCATCATTGTTGCCTCATTTTGCTACCATCTTCTCATTCGACCATCATTGTTGCTTCATTTCATCACCAATCTTATCATTTGGCTATCATTGTTGCCTTATTTTCTATCCATATTGTTCTTTGAACATACGTCATTGTCCAATTGTTGTTAAATGATACTTTTGGCCTTGTTGGTTTTCAATCATCAACTTCGTATTGTTCGTTGTTGATGAAAAACTCGTTTCGTTTTTTGATAATCAGCTTCAATTTTCGAAACATAATTTTTTCATGAACTAACCAATTTTGTGATACATTTTTTGCGGAAACGGAAACTTTATGAAGTAAAGTTTGGGTCTTATTGGCTTTAAATTACTTGATTTGGGCGCCCCTTGATTTCATTACCTTTAAATTACTTGGTTTGTTCAGCTTTTAATTACTTGGCCAGCTTTTAATTATTTGGTGAGCTTTAAATGACTTGATGAGCTTTAAAGTACTTGGTCAGCTTGAAATTACTTGGTCAGCTTGAAATTACTTGGTCAGCTTGAAATTACTTGGTGAGCTTGAAATTACTTGGTGAGCTTTAAACTACTTGCTCAGCTTTAAATTACTCAATGTCATTAGCTTTAAATTACTTGGTTTTGTCAGTTTTAAATGACTTCATATTGTTACATCTTTATAAGCTCTATTGCAATAATGATAGTAATAAATAATTATTAGCACATTATCTCAGGTAGAAATGCATACTATCCTATAACTTGTAATCCCATCACTAATTAGAGATTTGGAGAATATATTTATAATGAATAGAAAATGTATTGTATAGGGGATGTATTTAGGGAAGTGTTTGAACAAGGTCCTAATGAAATCTTACGTCCAGGAATAGAGATTTGTAAAGTAATTTCGTTTCAGTAAAGGGTACAATTTTCCTAATCTTCCAAATAGGCGAGGCGTTTCATCTGCAATAAATCAGGTTTTAGATTTAGTTATGGACCTTTAAATCCTTTTTGATTTAATACTTCTTGTACTACATTTTATCGGATTCGTGTATACCTACCTGTGTCACTCGGTGCATAAATCTTGTATTGAATCGACACGTGTCAGCATTCAATCTCGATATCCTTCAAGTGACGATTTTTATGCAAATGCGCGCATCAAAAGGATCTTCGAGCACGACCTTACATACTTCGATTTAATAGTAGATATGTACTTCGAGTTGCTTTTAGACACTTTGATTTACTAGTACTAGATTTACTACTAGTACTAGATTTACTACTAGACATTTACTACTAGACATTTACTACTAGACATTTACTACTACTACTAGACACTTCGAATTTACTACTACACTGCAAAAACTGGTGTCTTCGTATAAGACACTTAAATGTCTTATTTGCGGTTTTAGACGCAAAAGTTGTCTTATAATTTAAGACATTACTACAAGATACTTCAATCACAAAATTCACGATTAACATCGAACATTAATTCTCAATTGCATTCAGAAACAGCAGAAATTGAACGCTAAATTAAAATTTAGGGTTCAAGTTAGGGTTTTAGGGTTCAGCTAATATTCCCGTTGTAATAAAGCTGAAAATTGCAGTTGCATTTTAACGTATTTGCAAAAATTAATAGAATTAAGTCTATTATTATCGCGGTTACTATGGGGAGTTGTGCCACCCTCTTTCGGGGGATAGGAATCTAAATTAAAAACCGTAAGCAGGTATTACGTAAGTGGCCCCTTGCTCCCCATGCTCTGTCAATGGCATCACCATACATAATTCCATCGGGGCCATACCTGCGCTCATATAGGGCAGCAGCCAATACACACATGTCCTATTGCCATAGAGTTTATATAAGGGACAGTTTTCGCGGGCTTCCCTTCCTATTGGTACTCAAGCCATGTAAGTATGGCACATCATCCCGACACTCGGCACGCGCCTATTCTCCAATACATCAAAAACCGCATCTGCAGTCTGTCTTGAAGAAAACCTCTGATATTTGCCATTTCCGAAAGAGGGGGGCTCCCAAAGACAGTTGCCACAGTTCCTTCTCAATCTTGAGATATCGTATTTCCTATTCGAAACTCGAGGGATTGAAAATATGAGTTTTTTGAAGTGCGGCCTGATTGGCAAGCACCTGTGGATGCTCTCTCAGCTCTTGGTTTTTTGCAATTGTTTCAATTTTTGTTTGAATATTTATTTGTGTTTTCACTCTTTCAATTTTTTTTTTGGTAATCCAAGTTATAAGGAAAGTATTTAGGGTACAATTACAAATTGACAATTACCGATTTTTACAATTGGGTAAAAATTGGGTGTGAATTCTGGTGAAAATTGCTGGACGGTAGTATTTGCTGAAAAGTATGGTAAAAAGTGCGAGACTAATAAATAATGCGAGACTTAATAATGCGAGACTAAATAAATAACGTGAGACTAAATAAATAATGCGAGAGTAAATAAATAATGCGAGACTAAATAAATAATGCGAGACTAAATAAATAATGCGAGACTAAATAAATAATGCGAGACTAAATAAATAATGCAAGACATAATCAATAATGCAAAACATGCATACATTTTACATACAAAAATGTTTGCTTATCAAAAATCTAACAATTAAAGTTCTAACGAAAGTTAGAAAATGTCTTAAAAAATAATAATACATAGTACATAATAAAATGTACTTAAAAAATGTCCTTTAAAAAATCTTTAATTAGAAAGTCCATTAAAAAGTGTGTAAAAGTGTGTATAAGTGTGAAAAAGTGTGTAAAAAGTGTGCAAATTCTGGTGACAATTGCGAACCAATGTAATAAAAATTGCTAAACAACATTGTAAAAGAACCCAAGATATATTTAGAAAGAGCATAATAAAAATCGCAAAGTAGCGTGTTAAAAATTGAAAAGACAGTATGGTAAAAATTGACAAAGTATCGAAAAATACGTGTACAGGTGTCGATTGGATTTTAAAAAATAATTTGTTGTGATTGTAAATTTTATTGGAAAAGAAGGGTAGACGTATATTGGATTACTGGAGCGAGACGTATATATGTGAGATACGATGGGGGGTATTTTGGTTTTTCAGTGGCTCGAGCCAAGCTTTGTAGGAGTACACCCTCTTGAGCAAGGAACAATCATGTGTGAAGAAACCACCCCTGGCTTATTCTCAAAGAAAGTTTTACAGGGGGCCGATTAAGTCAACCGACAGCTGATCCCGTTCTGAGGACATAAGTCAATAAGTACGTTGGTCGCGACCTAGGGGCTCAGGGTGCAACTCGCGGAGGGGGTCGCTTGTCGCTTGTGCAATTTTCGTCGCACTTATAATGAGAATCAAAACCATTGCCACCTTCTACTTAATTCTCTTCCTTATTACCTTTGGCCAGATGCTAAAGTTCGTTGGACCCAGCTTCTTCATTTTTTTTCCATTCTAACCTCTTTTACACTTTGCACAAGGTTCCTCAACTCTAATTCTTAATTTTTGCAATTTGTCACAGAATTTCTTAACTCTAAGATTTTTTCAATTTGCACAAAATTTCTTGTCTCTAAGAATTTTCAATTTGCACAAAATTTCTTATCTCTAAGAATTTTCAATTTGCACAAAATTTCCGGATTTATGAGAAGAACAATTTTTGCAAAATTTGTTGCTGTTTACTATATAAATTTAACAGTGTTACTTAAATTTTACCATGATGTCTTTGAAATTTTATCGGTCTGTTTTGCAATTTTTGCTCTACTGTTTTGCAACTTTTACTCTACTGTCTTGTAATTTTTACTGAACTATTTTGCAACTTTTCAGCCACTGTATTGCAAATTTTATTATACTGTCTTGCAACTTTTACTTTACTGTCCTGCAACTTTTACTATACTGCCTTATAACTTTTAATCCATTGTATTGCAACTTTCACTCTACTTCCTTGTAAATTTTAATCTACTGTACTGCAACTTTTACTCTACTGCCTTGTAACTTTTAATCAACTGTATTGCAACTTTTACTCTATTTTGCAATTTTCACCAGACTTCCCATAATTATTACTGGAATTTCGGGTATTTTTGTAGGTGCCAATTTTTTTATAATAATTTAATGGACAGTATGGTAATTTTTCCATGGGTATGCGCAGTAGTGATATAACACAATTTAACGTGAGCAGTAGGAATGTGCGCAACTAATAAATCGTAGCAGTGATAAACATAACAACATTTGCGCAAAAAAGTAACAGTAAACAGACGCATAGATAGTACAGTAGTAAGTATACAGTAGTAAGAAATAAGCAACTGTAATGCGCAGAAGTAGAATGCGCAACTAACAGATGCGCAGAAAAATTGTACGGAACTAACATATGCGCAGAAGTGCCATGCGCAACAGAAACATGCGCAACATTAAGAAAGACAACGGACACATGCGCAGAAGTGTTGTACGTTACCTACTCATGCGCAGTAGTGCCATATATACTTGCGCAGTGGTATTATACGCAACAATTATATGCGCAGTAGTGTTATACGCAGCGAAGACATGCGCAGTAGTGTTGTACGCAAATAACACATGCGCAGTAGTATTGTACGCAACTACCACATGCGCAGTAGTATTTTACGCAACTACCACATGCGCAGTAGTGTTGTACGCAAATAACACATGCGCAGTAGTATTGTACGCAACTACCACATGCGCAGTAGTGTTATACGCAGCCAACACATGCGCAGTAGTGCCATACACACTCAAAACCCACACAAAAGTTCCCCATTCACCTAAAACCAATGCAAAACTGCCCTCAAACAATATTCACTTACCTCTTTGATAAAAATGACTTTTATTTTATTTTGACTCGACTCGGGTCTTGCTGTATCTTACCCTTCATTACCCTAGCAACGGTTTGGCGTGCTCTCTTTCTAATTTCGAACTTTTATGGTTTTCGAAGATGTTGAGAACAGAAGTGAATGTCTGGCAAGTTGCTCCCTTAGGAGCGATACGCCTTGTCGCAGTCCCTTGGAATGGGTGGTGACTTTAAGGGGTAGCTCAGCTGCTATTTCTGACGTGAAACTGGTGACTGGGGTCGAAGCCCCTTGCACAGCTGCCAGATCGCACACCTCTATATCGCGCTTCTTACGCGAGTCAACATATGCCCAATTTATTATGCAACGTCTAGGATATTGGAATTTTATCGACCTGCTCTCGAATACCCCATATAAAAGAACCATCGACCCCCCTCATCGTCTCTTTTTTACAATTTGTCTTCCTTCTTTTTTTTCCCTGATGAAAGATTTGACAGACCATGTAATCGATAGCTTCAAGGCCTACCCCGGAAAATCGTTTCTTGACCTCGACCAACGTGACGGTGACGTCACGAGTGCGGATTGTCACCCCAATCGGAAATCCTTGGCAGCTATCAATCGTAGCTTTTTCGTGGATTTTAATGTTCATAACAATATTATTAAGCAATGTTATCAATCTATTATTGATTGATTTTTATTATTATTTTTTTATTATTTTTTTTTATTATTATTTATTTTATTAAATTTTCTACTTTATTTTGTTTTTTTACATTTTTACATTTTTTCTTTTATGTTATTAAATTTTATATTTTATTTTATTGTGGTTTTTTAATTTGAAATTGTATTTTTTATTCAAATTAATTTTTCATATTTTATGTTAGAGATTTTTCTAGATTCTAAATAATTTTTACTTTATTTTTAATAATGTTTACCTTTTTATTGCTTCCTTACAGAGGAAGCATTGTAATCGTGACGATTTTAATAATGTTTATTTTATTATTAATAATATTTACTTAAAATTAAATTATTAAAAATAATGTATACGAATTATTAAAAATAAAATAAACATTATTAATAATAAAGTAAACATTATTTTTAATAATTTAATTTTCATTATCAACACTAGCGCTCTTAATTGCTGTCAACCAGTCACGTTTTTCCACTTTTAAAAAGCGGTTTTTTCTACTTGTCTGACTAAATCAAGTCTTGTTCTACTGAAGATATTTAACTCGATTTTCTTGCTTTTCTAATATTTTATTGACTAAATTGATATTATCATCTTAATAAAGAAAAAGGGGTCTCTGAAGAAAAAAGTTTTTTAAAAAATGGATTATTTCCTTTTCCTCTTTGACATTTAATTACCTGTATAACGTTCGGTCAACTTATATTTCGTATTGGTTTCATTTTGACCATTGTTGCCCTCAATTATGTGCTATGTGTTCACCTTTTACGCTCGATTTAACAAGGTCAATTCTCCAAATTTCTAAAGCGATCTTTGACAGGATCTTCGGAAAATTGCCATTTTTCTCGATTAACTTCAAACACCGCAGGGATTTCCTCGTCATTTGATGCATTCAAGCGAATCGAGAAATCACTTTCCCACCCGATGTTTTATCTATTTTTCATATTCTGGTCATTATTGGTTATTGTCAATTAGAATTTTAAGAAAAAGGTGAATTAAGAATCACAGTCTTATTTTCTGTTTTACAATTCATATTTAAAAGCACTATTAATGTGTTTTAAATAAAGTTTGGTAATAAAGATTTTTTTTACTTCTTGTTAATTGAAAATTCAATCGAGTTTATTAATTTCAATCAATTACGTTTTGAATTATACTTGAAGAATTTTGTAATTTTTTCCCGTTATTTAAACTGAAATAGATGCAAATCTTAATTGACGGTAATTCTAATTAATGCAAATGTAAAGTAATTACTATTTTAATAAAACTCAATTTACTCTAATTTGAATTGATTCAAATTTTTATTGATTCGAATTTCAATTGGTTCGAATTTCAATTGATTAAAATTTTAATGGATTCGAATTTCAATTTAATCCTAATTTCAATTGACTCAAATTTCAGTTGACCTTAATTTAAATTGATTCAACTTGCAACTAATTCGAATTTCAATTGGTTCGAATTTCAATTGATTAAAATTTTAATGGATTCGAATTTCAATTAATCCTAATTTCAATTGACTCAAATTTCAATTGACCTTAATTTAAATTGATTCAACTTGCAACTGATTCGAATTTCAGTTGGTTCGAATTTCAATTGATTCGAATTTTATTTTAATCCTAATTTCAATTGACCTTAATTTAAATTGATTCAACTTGCAAATGATTCGAATTTCAATTGATTCAAATTTCAATTGACCTTAATTTAAATTGATTCAACTTGCAACTGATTCGAATTTCAATTGGTTCGAATATTAATTTATTCAAATTTCAATTGATTCAAATTTGATTGATTTGAATTTCAATTAATCCTAATTTCAATTGACCTTATTTTAAATTTATTCAAATTTTCATTGATTCGAATTTCAATTGATTCAAAGTTTAATGGATTCGAATTTCAATTAATCATAATTTCAATTGACTCAAATTTCAATTGACCTTAATTTAAACTGATTCAACTTGCAACTGATTCGAACTTCAATTGGTTCGAATTTCAATTGATTCGAATTTTATTTTAATCCTAATTTCAATTGACTCAAATTTCAATTGACCTTAATTTAAATTGATTCAAATTTCAATTAATTCGAAATATAATTGATTCAAATTTTAATTGATTCGAATTTCAAATGATTCAAATTTAAATAGACTTGAATTTCAATTAATCCAAATTTAAATCGCCTCTAATTTCAATTAAACCAATTTCAAATTGTCTCGAATTTCAATTAATCCTAATTTAAATTGTCTCGAACTTCAGTTAATCTTAATTGTAGTTAATTCAAATTTGAATTAATCTCAATTCTAGTAAATCAAAAATTCAATTAATCCTAATTTTAATAAATCTTCTTTTTAATCAACAACAATTTCAATTAATCCAAACTTGAATTAATCTCAAAATCAATTAACGTAGACTTATCGATTCAATTCTAAAATCGATTATTCCTCAGATGAATGAAATTTTCTATTTTCTTTGCATTTCAAATTCCATTCATCCAGAACTTCAATCCTTGCAAGTTTTTATCTATTGAGTCTTCTCCAACGCTACGAATCATCGAAAATTCGCTGATTCCCAGACCAGTTGCCCTAATAGGAATTTCGATGATCCAGTTGTGATTGCATTCTAATCCTAATATAAATCCAAGATTGATCCACATTTCGATTGGCTCAAGCTTCGAATCGGTACTAATTTCTATCTAGGTGGATACCTAACTGAATAGAAAATATAATAGCTTCTACCTGCGTTTTTTCACTAAAATGTGGATTTTAAAAGTTGTGATTGTAATTGGTCAACCCCATGCTCTTTGCAATCTGTCGGCTCTCACGGATCGTAGATGTTCGGAATTTGTCTCGTGCTTAAAAATTCACACGGGTCATTCCCCAAAGTACAAAACCTTGTCGCCCTTTTTTCTATACGCGCCGACTTTTCCCAAGACTCCAAGGGAGGATGGAATACGTACGAATTTAATTTCTGCCTAGATCTAATCGATATTACCCGGAAGAACGAAAAGTCTGATTTTTATCTTCTAAGTCCTCCCAAATTTTCTTTCACAAACATTTCAGACGTTTTAGTACATTATTATTGGTATTATTAGTATTTTATTAGTACACTGAAAAAAAGATTTATTTGATTCAAATAACCATTTACTTGTCTATTATCAAATAAATATTTATTTGATCCAAGTAATTATTATTTGAGTCTAACGAACAGTAGTTTATTCAAATACAGAAATAATTGATTCAAATTATTCAATAATTGATTATTATTTGGTTCAAATAATAATTACTTGATTCAAATAAATATTTATTTGATAATAGACAAGTAAATGGTTATTTGAATCAAATAAATTTTTTTTTCAGTGTAGTATTTTATTATTAGTATTTTATTATTAGTATTTTATTATTAGTATATTGTTGGGATTATTAGTACTTTATTATTAGTATAGATATAGATTTCTAGATTTAGTATTTGTAGTACACTGAAAAAATTATTTTCATGAATTTTTTCAGTGTAGATGAGTATTTGTAGGTTATTATACGTAATTAGCATTTTATAGTACAGAAATACAAAGTGTAATTTAAAAATTACTCAATAAGATAGTAAATTATTTTTTATTTCGCAATTGCAAAATGGTTAATGAAAATAGTCGAAAAGGCTCTTAAACATAGAATAGGTTGAATGGATGCCACAGTACATAATTGAAAATGTACGTGCTGAAGAACAAAACTTTAATTTCAAAGAAATGAAAAAATAATCAATGTATAAGTTTCTTCCAATACAATTTCATTTTTAACTACAATTTAACACTACTAATCAGTATTTAATTTGGAAAATTCTCGAAAATTCCACTGGAGAACGAGATTGTAACGAGATGACAAAATTCCAAATTATCTTCCATCTGTCTTGGTGACAATCAGGTAAAGGAATTAAGTACAAAGACCTGTCTTTACTGGACATAGTTAAATAATCTTCTGCGTAAAACTCTAGGTAATCACCTCTGAAAGTTGATTTACGACTTACAGCAAAATATTCACAACTCGATCCGGCTAGAAGTTTGGCCGACCAGAAGTCTCTTTAAATTTCGTTAAGAAGTTTCTTGATATATTCACTGCAATTTGCTAGATTTTCCTCCAGACTTTTATTTCAAGCCTCGTTAAGGGCCTTTTACAACCAAGTGCAGTTGTTTTCTAAAAACTGTCACTCTGCTAAATTAATCACCAAAGGTCGACGGAAGAGTGTTTACGTCACTTTTGATTCGATTATAAATTTTTATCCCTTTGTGTAATAATGGCAATAAATTTTCAGTTGATATAGAACTTTGTTAGGTCCATTGGTCACACTGAGGATTAAACCCAAGACTCAGATATTTGTACAGTTGTCCTCGGAGTTCGAGGTGCAAAAGAGAAGGAAAAAAATCTTCGATTCCGCCCTATTTCTCCAGGTGAAAAAATCCCCGTGTGGCTATTAGGTACTTTTGAAGAAACTGCAGCAGTAGGTGAAAATATTAATTAGATAGAATCATTCAATTTGGATTTCAATTAGAAAGAAAAATCAATAGAAAGAACATTCAATAGAAAGAAAAATCAATAGAAAGAACATTCAATAGAAAGAAAATTCAATAGAAAGAAAAATCAATAGACAGAAAATTCAATAAAAAGAAAATTCAATAGAAAGAAAATTCAACAGAAAGAAAATTAATATTTCAATTCGGATATAAATTAAAATAACTGTTACAATTCGTGTACAAATAATATTCAAAAATAAGTATTTTAATGTACATACATTAAAATCAGAAATAAAAGAACTCTTTCAATTTGGATTTCAAATACTCAAAAAATAATTCAATGCGAATATAAAAATGGAGTAAAACAACTTTGGGAATTTGGATTCTGAATAGAATAATTAATAGCCTTTTAAATTTCAATTCAATTTTTTAAAAAAAGGTTTGGATTCATAAAGAGGATTGAAATAATTGTTTGAATTAAATTTAAAATTATAAAAGAATTAATGCAATTTGGATTCAATTTAGGCCAAAGGAAATGTTTCAATTAATTCGGTTTCAGAAAAAGAATTGAAATAACCCTTTCAATTCGGTTTGAATTTATTAGAACATAATTCAATTCGGATTCAAATTATCGTCAAAATGTTTAAGTTAATTCGGTTTTAGAAAAAAATTAAAATATCTCTTTCAATTCGGTTGAGGATTAAAATAAAAAAATAATTCAATGCGAATATAAAAACAATGCTTCCCTATGAGGAAGCAAAAAGGATTAAAACAACTTTGGGAATTTGGATTCTAAATAGAATAATCGCCCTTTAAGTTTTGATTCAATTTTAATAAAAATTAGGTTTGGTTCCTTAAAAATAATTGAAATAATTGTTTCAATTCGGTTTAAAATTGAAATAATTGTTTCAATTCGATTTAAAATTGATATAAAAAATTCAATTCGGATTCAAATTAACATCAAAGGAAATGTTTCAATTAATTCAGTTTCAGAAATAGAATTGAAGTTTTCAATTTGGTTTGAAATTAGTAGAACAAAATTAATACAATTCGGACCCAAATTAGCCTCAAAATGTTTCAGTTAATTCGGTTTTTAAAAATATGAAATATTTCTTTCAATTCGGTTTAAAATTAATATGAAAAATTAATCCAAATTGAGTAAAAAATACACTTTCATTGTTGATCAGAATGTTAAAAGGATTAAAACAATTTTGGGAATTTGTTATCTAAGTAGAATAATTACCCTTTAAATTTCGTTTCAATTAAAAAAAAAACTGTTAATAACTTTGAAATTGAACGTAAATCCATTAAAAAATGACTTGTTTCTTAACCCTTTGTATTATTCTACGATGATGGACCGAAAAAATAGCGACATTGTCCTTAAGTACCTTTATAATGAGTACAAAAAGTGCAATTAATAATGATCGCCACAGGTCACATTCTATTGTAAACTTGACATGCAAATGTGCGACTATTAACTGGAGTTGTTAACGTTTCTTTAGAGGTGAGGGGGTTAAATTTTTTAGTGCTCAGATTCTTTTAGAAAAGTTGATTAACTGCGTTAACGGTTCCACCTTGGGACATAAGTGTCCTCCATTAATATCTGACTCGACAAATCTCACATCCCCTTAATTTTACCCAGGACCCTTGGAAAAGATTTGAAAGACACTGATGAGATATCCCAAATTGATACCTTTGAATTCTGGAAAGAATGAAAATTCAACTGTGAAGGTGTCATTTCCTTCAATTACGAAAATATTTTTAAAATTCAATTTTTACATTTTTTATTTCTCTTTTTTTTATTAGGGTTTGAAATTTTTTATTTTAGTTTGAAATTATTGGATTGTTAAAGTTTCTCTTTTTAAATTTTTTTTAATTCGGTTTAGAAATTTTGTATTTTAGTTTGAAATTATTTATTTCAGTTTGAAACGTTTTATTTCAGTTTGAAACGTTTTATTTCAGTTTGAAAAGTTTTATTTCAGTTTGAAACGTTATATTTCAGTTTGAAACGTTTTATTTCAGTTTGAAAAGATTTATTTCACTTTGAAACTTCTTTTTTTCCTTTAAAACTTTTCATTTCCATTTGAAATTTGTCATGACACTTTGATCCTAGCCATAGGGCTAAGATTTAAAAACAAAAGAAAGAAATTGGTCATTAGAATTTGAAATTCTTTGTATTTTCCTTTCGAAATTTTTTATTTCAATCTTTTAATTCATTATTTCACTTTGAATTTTTTTTTGTGAATATGTATTTTGTATTCAAAAATATTTTATTTTCCACGAAAAAAATGAATTGAATTCTTTTTATATATATTTCATTTTGGAATAAAGTATTAAAAAAGGTTTTTCCACATTTTTGAAAAAGTTGACAGAACTTGGTAAATTTTTTGGGTTAATTTTTACAAATGAGTATAAGTATTTATTTTTAAACTTTGTCTTTAATGATGGAAACTCGTTATTCGTTTTCTGTAATTCGGATTGCTGATGAAGAATAATATTGAGAAGAATTTTAATGTCTTGGGGATTACTTTATAATGAAAAACATTGTTCTCTTGGACTGCAATAACTTTCCTGAATTACTTCCTTCTGACAGCATCTTCACTTTACATTTCTGTTATTTGTGGGGAGAATATTATTTATATTTTAATTTACAACTTAAGATTCATTTGTTCTTAAACTCTACGTGAGAATTGTATTCTTCTTATACTATAGTTATCAATTTGAAAGAGTAGCCTGTCCATCATAGCACCTGAGTAAATAAATTAGTATGATGCCTATTGTAAATACAAAGTATTCTGGGCGCCCAGTATTCTATTATTTTTGTTATCTGTATATACTTTCAGGATTTCCATAAACGAGGGACCGCGTGCAATAATTGCCCCCATGAATATGCGCAACTCTCTTGCGCAGACAAAGTCTCATTCGAAAAGGGATGGTGATTTAAAAGGATTATTTAAAAGTAGAGGCATTTAAGGACCGTACACAAATTACGTAATGATTTAGGGAAAGAAGGGGGGGGGGAATTAAAATTCGAGTCAATTAAAATTCGAATCAATTAAAATTCAAATCAATTGAAATTCGAACTAGTTGAAATTTGAATCAATTGCAAGTCGAATCAATTTAAATTAATGTCAATTGAAATTAG
>WNHD01000150.1:0-45077 GCA_011057455.1 Ganaspis sp. Gsp50 | reverse complement strand
TTGAAATTCGAATCAGTTGCAAGTTGAATCAATTAAAATTCTAATCAATTGAAATTCGAACTAGTTGAAATTTGAATCAGTTGCAAGTCGAATCAATTTCAATTAATGTCAATTGAAATTAAGATTAATTGAAATTTGAATTAAACAAATTTGAACCAATTGAAATTTGAATTAATTGAAATTTGAATTAATCAAATTTGAATCAATTGAAATTCGAATCAATTAAAATTCTAATCAATTGAAATTCGAGTCCATTTAAATTGGGATTTATTAAAATATAAATTACTTTACATTTGCATTCATTAGAATTATCGTCAATTAAAATTTTTCATCTTTTCGAATTTAAATAACGGAAAAAATTACAAAATTCTTCAAGTATAATTCAAAACGTAATTGATTGAAATTAATAAACTCGATTGAAGTTTCAATTAACAAGAAGTAAAAAGAAATCTTTATTACCAAAGTTTAATTAAAACACATTAATAGTGCTTTTAAATATGAATTGTAAAACAGAAAATAAGACTGTGATTCTTAATTCATCTTTTTCTTAAAATTCTAATTGACAATAATTTATAATTATTTATATATTTTATAATTATTAATTCTATTGATATTTCTATTAATAAATCCAAAGTTAAAAATTATTTTTGATTGTAATTAAAATCCATATCAAAGTATTTTTTTTAATACCTATCAATTTGAAGCAAAATTGTAGCAGCGTCTTTTTAAGTCTAATTAAAAAAGTTCTTTTACTAAACTGGATATGAATATCACAAAAACGAATTTCAATTCTTTAGATTTTAATTCAAATAAAAATTTAAATGATTCTTAAGATTTCAATTTGACTACGAATTGAAGTTCTTTTGCTTTTATTATTTGTATCCAAATTGAAACATTTCTTCAATTTGAAACATTTCTTTCTTTCAATTTTTAATTGAAATTGAATTATTTTCATGAATTGGAATATTATTTGACTTTAAATTGAATTATTTTCATGAATTGGAATATTATTTTACTTGAAATTGAATTAAAATAGTTTAATTTATTCTTACTTTAGTCCAAATTGAAACAGTCTTTTCAATGATTTTCTTTTGAATCTAAATTGAAAGATTTATATATAATCCGAACAGTTGTTTCAATTAATTTTTGTTTCAATTTATATCCGAATTGAAATATTTCTTTTGTTTCTAATTGGAATCTGAATTGAAATTGTCTCCATTATTCGAAATTGAATCCGAATTGAGAAACTTCTCTTATATCTGATTTGGGTCTGAATTGAAAGTTATTTTAATTTAAACCCGAATTGTAACGCATTTCTCTTGATTTTGCTTCCTCATTGGGAAGCATTGTTTTATAGTGTATTTTAATTTCTAATTGACCCAATTGTTTCAATTCCCATCTAATTCCCATTAAAACCGTTGGTCAGGGGTTCGCTCCAAAAATTTTTTTTAGAATTGAAATCCGAATTGAAAATTTTATTTGATAAAAATCAAATTTGAAAAATGTCTTTTATTTATCCGTTCTTTCTTTTATTCTAATTTAAAGCTCGAATTGAAACATTTCTTTTGATTTGAAATTGATTCCGAATTGAAAAAGTTTTTTTTATTTTAAATTGATCCAGTTTTGTTAATTTTAGTTTGAATCTGATTAAATTCATTTTTTTCAATAAAATCCAAATTGAAAACTTTGTCCTGTATTTTAATTTAAATGCGAATTGAAACGTTTCTTATCAAACGAAATTTAGTCCGAATTGAAACGAAAATTGACAAATGCTTCTTAAGACAAAACAGGGCTGGATATTTTTTGTCTCTTGTAACTTTAATGTTTTTCTTCTCTGTTAACTCTAATTTTTTTCTTTTTTATCTAATGTTTTTCTTCTTTTCTAATTCTAATGTTTTTCCCCTTTTTTAATTCTCATCTTTTACTTCTTTTTTAACTCCAATGTTTTTCTTCTTCAACAACGAATTTCCAAATCCTTCGACTTTCCTCCTGACTTGAATCAAATACTTGACTCTCTTTTTCTTGACTTGAATTGTGGCTTTTTACTCTATTGGCTGACTTAAACTGCGGCTTTTTTCTCCCCTTTCTGACTTGAAAACTGAGGTTTTTGGGATAAATAGCTTGCTCCTGAAGTGTCTTTGTGGCAAGTGAATAAAAAGCGTCAAATTGTCCATCCTTGCGAATTTCTTTTTCGCACTTTGAGAATGGCAGGTTGAGCAGAAAAGGACTTGAGTTGTGTACCTGCCGTGTGAAAATCTTAAAGAATGCGAGGGTGGCCTCGACGATCAGGTGAAGTATTGTGGTGGTGAGATTGAAAAAACGACCCAAGTCGTACCTGCCACATCCTTCGGGGGTCGCTTCTATATAGTCTCCACTCTGTATTATTGACTATCTTAAGAAAGACGTGTAGGCTGAGACGGAAACCGGACCAGGAGGGAGCCAACTCGCACCCCACATTCGCGCTAAATTTCCCGCCTTTTTATTACCAACTATGTATATAATATGACTTTGCCAGTTTGCCTTCGATCCTTTTTGACTTTTATTAATACTTCCAGAAACCAGAAATCTAGATCTCTTTAATCTCGAAATCGATTTTCCATTCATGCTCTATTTGTACTTTTTTTGAAAACCGCTATTTTTTTGAAATCTTATTTTATTTCTTTTCTCATAAAGCTTTCTCGTAAAGCTTTATTTTTTAATTTTCAATTTTGTTGTTTTTAGGTCTAATTATTTTATTTTTTATTTCGCTATTTTTTAATTCAATTCGGATTCAAATTAACGTCAAAGGAAATGTTTCAATTAATTCAGTTTTAGAAAAAGAATGAAAAAAATCTTTCAATTCGATTTATAAAGAATTAATGCAGTTTGAATTCAATTAACGTCAAAATGATTCAGTTAATTAGGTTTTAGAAAAATTTGATATTAGTAGAACAAAATTAATTCAATTCGGATTCAAATTAAAGTCAAAGAAAATGTTTCAATTAATTCGGTTTTAGAAAAAGAATTGAAAAAACTCTTTCAATTCGATTTATAAAGAATTAATTAAATTATAAATAATTAATGCAGTTTGGATTCAATTAACGTCAAAATGATTCAGTTAATTAGGTTTTAGAAAAATTTGATATTAGTAGGACAAAATTAATTCAATTCGGATTCAAATTACATAACATGAAAGGAAATGTTTCAATTAATTCGGTTATTAAAAAAATTGAAATATCTCTTTCAATTCGATTTAAAATTAATATAAAAAATTAATTCAATTCGAATATAAAATACAATTTCGTTTTTGATGAGAATGTAAAAAAGCATGAAAACATGAAAAAAAAGCATGAAAAAATAATGGAATTTGTTATCTAAATTGAATAATTGCCCTTTAAATTTCTATTCAGTGAAACAAATAAATGTTAATGACTTTGAAGTTGAACGAAAATCCCGTGATTAAAAAATGACTTGTTTCTTAACCCTTTGTATTATTCTACGATGATGGACCGAAAAAATGGCGACATTGTCCTTAAGTACCTTTATAATGAAAAAAAAAAAAAAATTTGTGCAATTAATTGCACAAAAAGTGCAATTCACAAAAAGTGCAATTCATTATTTTTTTTTAAATCAAGGAAAAGTTTTGCTATTTTACATATGTGCTACCTTTTACATTTGCTATTTTAAATTCGGGCTCGCTATTTTATATTCACTACTTTTTTAATTGCCATTTTTCTGTCCGTTTTCTGTACGACTTTTACAATTATTTACTTTACCTGAAACACGGTATTGTCAATGGTCAATCTTTATTTTATTACTGTCTTAAAATAGAAGTATGAAAAATATAACGTCAGGTCTGAAATCGGCCCGTAAATCACTTTTGGGGAAATTTTGAAGTAAAAATTACAATCTCTCTGGGAAATTCAGCCCAGTTAAGTTAGCCTTTACAATTTTCAAATGCATTAGCGTGCCTTTATGATTCTTACGAAAATTCCCCGAACCTTCTCAGCAAGTTGCCATAAAGTTAAGAAGCTTATTTTACAACATCCTTCTTGTTTAGACAAGCAGCATCTTCCTCCTCTGATATCTTTAATCTGATTGTTGTTTAAATATTTAATTATTTAATTCACAAATAAGGCAAGATTTGTTAATTTGTTGGCAAATTTACGAATATAAATAATTCACGCAACTGGTAACACCTTTTGTATAATTGGCTTTTTATAATTTAAAAGCTCATTGTCCGTTTATTTATGACTTTAAGAAGTTTATATTATTCAAAATCTCCAATCCAGCTGTGAATTTGACCTGAGTTTACTACGCAGTTGCTAAGTTTGAAATTTTCTTACCGCTGGAAATGTTCATTTACAAGAACACTGCTGTTTCATGTTCCATTTTCAATATGCGTGATTGATTTTGATTGGAAATTTTGTGTTTATCTGGAATCTCAGTGAGATCCGAGGATTAAAGGGCTTTATTGTGTGTAATAAATATTTAAATATTAAAGGGGATCTCCTGTAAATTACATCACATTTGAAGGGGGTTTAACTTTTGCGAAAAAGAGGCGAGGCTCGGACCCCATACTGGACTAAGAACATTTCTATTTCTTATATTTAAAGTTTATTAAAATATTTATTCATTTTAATTATTTTTATTTTTTTTTAAATTTAACGGTTTTTAGAAATGCAAGAGTTGTGATTTTTTTAGAATAGGCAACATGATTAAATTATTAGTATGGGACATTCTACTTTACATTACGTGTTTCTCTTTGTTTAGTATATGTAAAAACAAAACAATTGAATAAGAACAAAAAAGTTAATTAAAAGCAAAAATAATTAAATAAGATCAAAGGAAATAAAAACAAAATAATTGAATAAAACCAAGACGAATAGAAACAAAATAATTGAATAAAATCAAAAGGAATGAAAACAAAATAATTGAATAAAATCAAGACGAATAAAAACAAAATAATTGAATAAAACCAAAAAGAATTAAAACAAAATAATTCAATAAAACCAAAAAGAATTAAAACAAAATAATTCAATAAAAACAAAATAATTGAATAAAACCAAAAGAAATGAAAACAAATTAATTGAATAAAACCAAAACGAATAAAAAAAATAGTTCATTAATAACAAAATAATTGAATAAAACCAAAAGGAATAAAAACAATATAATTGTTATCAATTATTAATTAATTAATTGTATATCAATTATTTTTTTTTACTCGTTTTGGTTTTATTCAAATAAAACCAATATTTGAATAAAACCAAAACGAGTAAAAAAAAATAATTGATGAAACCAAAACGAATAAAAACAAAATAGTTAATTAAAAACATAATAATTGAATAAAACCAAGAGGAATGGAAACAAAATAATTGAATGAAACCAAAACGAATAAAAACAAAATAATTGAATAAAACCAAAAGGAATAAAAACAAAATAGTTCATTAAAAACAAAATAATTGAATAAAACCAAAAAGAATGAAAACAAAATAATTGAATAAAACCAAAACGAATAAAAACAAAATAATTGAATGAAACCAAAACGAATAAAAAAAGTAGTTAATTAAAAACAAAATAATTGAATAAAACCAAAAGGAATAAAAACAATATAATTGAATAAAACCAAAACGAGTAAAAAAAAATAATTGATGAAACCAAAACGAATAAAAACAAAATAGTTAGTTAAAAACAAAATAATTTAATAAAACCAAAAAGAGTGAAAACAAAATAATTAAATAAAACCAAAACGAATAAAAACAAAATAATTGAATAAAACCGAAACGAATAAAAAAATAGTTAATTAAAAACAAAATAATTGAATAAAACAAAAAGGAACAAAAGCAATATAATTGAATAAAACCAAAACGAATAAAAACAAAATAATTGATGAAACCAAAACGAATAAAAACAAAATAGTTAATTAAAAACATAATAATTGAATAAAAACAAGATAGTTAATTAAAATAAAATAATTGAATAAAACCAAAAGGAATAAGTACAAAATAATTTAATAAAACCAAGAGGAATGGAAACAAAATAATTGAATGAAACCAAATCGAATAAAAACAAAATAATTGAATAAAACCAAAGCGAATAAAAACAAAATAATTGAATAAAACCAAAGCGAATAAAAACAAAATAATTGAATAAAATCAAAACGAATAAAAACAGAATAATTGAATAAAACCAAAAGAAATAAAAACAAAATAATGTAATGAAACCAAAAGGAATGAAAACAAAATTTCAATTTCAATTTATTTAATAAACGGGCAAGTCCAGTATTACAAAAAATTAATTGTATAAAACCAAAACGAATAAATAGAAAATAGTAATTTAAAAACAAAATAATTGAATTAAACCAAAAGGAATAGAAACAAATTAATTGAATAAAACCAAAACGAATAAAAACAAAATAGTTAATTAAAAACAAATTTAATTGTATAAATGAGGACTATCGAATGAAAAAAACTATCAAATGAAAAGAAATATAAATAAAAAATCTATCGAATGAAAAAAGTCCATCAAATAAAGAAAAAACAAATGAAAAAAGAACATCAAATGAAGAAAACACCATGTTTTATGCAAAAAATAAACTATCAATTCAATTAATGTTAGCAATTCCAATATTGAAAACTATCTTCTATAATAATTAATGTTAGCAATTTCAATATTGAAAACTATCTTCCACTGCTAAATAATTGTCAGTCAAATTTATCAAACTTTTAGTTACTTTTTCTAATCAATCTTTTGAACCAAAAACTTATTTCTAATTTTCCATAAAGATCCAGGTTTGAAAAATGTCCATTAAAAATCGAATAACGACAGTAGTTATTATATTTTCCAAAAGATTTGAACAATATCGATCACAATTCGAAATTTCGTCTCGTTATCTTTACTTTGAGAAAACCTTAATCGCGCATGAACAAATTTTGCGAATTTCAAGTCTCAAGTTTGAATTTTCAAAAACAATCCAAACTATCTCGCCAGCAAGAGGCCCCATTTAATTTTCTTTTCGCAAATATTTACCCACTGGTCCATTTTTAAAATAGTAAAAAAATACATTTAGTAAAGAACTCTTGGGCTAGAACGGTTTAAATCTTGAAGAAAAATAAATAAATAAATTTGCAAATAAAGAGGCGGCATTCTTGAAGAAAGTATCGCATTTCGGTGGTTCTTGGGCCAACATAGCAACAGTGTTGGACTCGGGTAAAGGGTGATTGTGCGTTAAAGTGTATACAGACCCCCACCAATGCAAAAATCGAAGGCCCCCCAGGAGTGGGCCCTTACAGACTGACATCCACGAGAGCAAAGGTTTAGGCGGGACCTGCTTTGTCACCGATTGGTCGGCCCTTTTCCCCACTATTTTCACCCTCGTGGCACACCGAGTCGATAAATATGCTTGCACACACTGCTCCACCAGCAGACCGGGTCTTGAATCCTTACTGTTAAGAGCTCTAGGGAATGTGCGTTCAGTCTTCCTTAAACTCTCCTCGAGTACGTTTCGAATTATCAGTCGAAATTCAACTTCTCTAATCAGTGATCTAAACGTCGTCTTGTGCAACAACGTCAACTTGTCACCCGTTGACATGCTTTTTGAATCTGCAACTGATCCTTGCGATGTTTGTCATTGTACAAGGTACAAATCATTCATTAATTGGTCATCAAAAAATCTTGAAAAATTCGTGCAACGTCCTCTGGGATTTTTAATCATGTGTGGTCCTTTTTTTTTTTACTATTGTCGTGATTATTTTTCCTGCGGGAAAAGAAATCGTACGGGAAATTATTTCTGCGGGAAAAGTGAAGTTTTAAGAAAATTTGTGTTGAGGATTTTATTTCTTTTTGTTAAAATGAAAATCTGGTGATTGAACGTGAAATTGGAATTATACGATTGTGTTTTGTGTACTAATTTTGTGATTTTTAAGGATTGTTTTAATTGATATATTTGTTATTTAAACATATATTTAGGATTTTGATATATATTTAAAATTTTGATATATATTTAGGATTTTAATATGTATTTATAATTTTGATGTATATTTAAAGTTTTGATACATATTTAGGATTTTGATATATGTTTATTTGATATATATTTATAATTTTGATATATATTTAGGATTTTTATATATGTTTGTTTGATATATATTTATGATTTTGATATATGTTTATTTGATATATATTCATAATTTCAATACATATATTTGTCGTATATTTTATTCGATAAATCAGAATGATTTTTACTACCTTTGATTTTGATTTGTTAATCGTAAATTTTGAAAATTAATCCCCATGGACCTAAAATGTCCTGTTTTGCAATTCTGGCAATGAAAGTGTAGAAATTGTAAAAACTTGTAGATATTGTAAAAACTTTTAGAAATTCTAAAAACTTGTAAAAATTTTCTTGCAATGAATTCCATGTGTTTTTCTGCACTGTAGACTTCAAATCTGCAAAATAAAATGTTTATGAGTTAATTAACTTTGGCAATTTAATAATTTGTGTTTATTCAAACAAAATTTAAAACATTTTACTATCTAAATTCACAGTTGATTAAAACAACACAAGCTTTTGAGATTCTCTATTGTTTAAACATATTTTCGAAAAAAGAATTCGCACTAATACAATTCTTTATATAGTCAGCAAAATAATTTTCTATAGATGAAATAATAACAACAGTATAAGTTTAAAAATGTATAATATACATTTTTATATTAACAAAATTAAAAGAATTTACTGAAAAAATTAGAAGAATTTACTGAAAAAAAATAATAAGAACGTATAATAAAGGTCCTAGCAAATTAGAAATTAATGAATACAAAATAGTTATATAATTACAAGTTAATGATAGTTTACGACCTGAAAATGTCATTTTAAAATCTTCAAAATGCAATTTATGAAGTCAAAATGTATTTTATAAACACAAAATGTATTCTATAAACACAAAATGTATTTTATAATCACAAAATACATTTTATGAGCACAAAATGCATTTTATAACCACAAAAAGTCATTTTATTATCGCAAAATACCAGCATTTTATATCATTTTGAACTTACTCCAAAAAGATTATTTTTTTTATTTTTATTATTACTTTGTTAAAAATTTATATATTAAAATCTAAATTTACTATCCAATATATAAAAAATTGTGTAAATGTACAATTACAATAAACATTGATCATATGAGTACTTAAAATTTGTATGAAAATGCATTTTTTTAATACCTTTTGCTATCTGAATTGCTTTTGTTGTTTTAAACTCAACCTATTGCTGATGCATAAAAGTACCTTCTTGTGAATATTCATTAACTTGTCATTAATATTTAACACATTATAAATACATATGGGGTTCTTGAAAATTCAAACCATAGCTCATGTGGTGCCCTCTTTTTTATTTTCCCTGATATTGGCGCGATTTCTCAGTTGCTTTTGCTCTCTTGACGGGGTAGTATGTTGTGCTCTCTTTATTCACAAGTTTTGTGTAATAAAGTTGTATCTTTTGACTTAAAGTTTACAAACCTTTGGTGTTTTTTTACATAAGAGAACCCTATGTATAAGGTATGACTTGAGAAATATAGAAAAACCCTCTTTATTTGCCGTTTTTTATCGTTAATTCCAAGAGCTTGTGTTGTTTGGCATTGTGTTTATTTTCACGTTTGTAAACTGCATTTTTACTCTATTTCACAATTTTTGTACTTTACATAAATCTGAGGATCACACTTTTTCCAAATATATACAAAATGATATTAGTTTCATTAATAAAACGATCTGTTTATGTGTATTTTGGCGGGCGCATTTTTTGAGGTTATGTTTTCCTTTGTTTTGTTTTTCGGAGTACGTTGCATTGAATGAACTTTGTTTATTAACATTGAAGCTTTTATAGGCGATGTTTCTAATCTTTGATATTTTTTCAATTTGCAGACTCTTTAAAAATGCCTTCAAAATCAAAAATACACCAGAAAACACTCAAAAAGCTAGTGTAAAATCCCGCCGTCTCCTGGGAATGGCGTCTCGTCCTCGTCGCTTGTCAAGTCCGGAAACTGTCTTGCCTGGCGTTGATAAGGAGAATGGTAGCGCCATCTCGAGTTCTTTGGACGAAAGCTCCAGTCCGCAGAAGGTAATGCAGTTTCTAATTAAATTACTAATTAACTATTATATTTATTTATAATATTTCCAATCCTTTTAATTTCCTTGTGTCAATTGTTTTCTTTACACAATTTTTTATTTTTCTTATTACAATTTCTTCTATTCTCCTTTTATTTTTCTTATAACAATTTCTTCTATTTTTTTTCATTTTTCTTATAACAATTTCTTCTATTTTTCTTTTATTTTTCTTATAACAATTTATTTTATTTTTCTTTTATTTTTCTTATAACAATTTCTTCTATTTGTCTTTCATTTTCTTATATCAATTTCTTCTATTCTTTCATTTTTCTTATAACAATTTCTTCTATTTTTCTTTCATTTTCTTATATCAATTTCTTCTATTCTTTCATTTTTCTTATAACAATTTCTTCTATTTTTCTTTCATTTTTTTTATAACAATTTCTTCTATTTTTCTTTCATTTTATAACAATTTCTTTTATTTTTCTTTCATTTTTCTTACAATTTCTTCTATTTTCCTTTCATTTTCCTTTTATTATCAGTTAATTGTACAGTTTTGTTTTAAAAAAAATCACTTTAAATTTTAATTATTTAAACATTTTTAAATCGCTTTTATTTTTTTGTATTTTGTTGCGTACTTTTTGTACCTTCTTTTTAAACTTTTAGTTTCGTTTTCATTTCGATAGTTCTTATCTTTTTGTGCCATTTTTAATTTATTATTTATCATTTTATCAATATTTTATTATTTCGAGATTTTTTTAACTTTTATTAATTACATTAACATTATTTTTAAACCATTTTAAAAATTCGTCAAAATTCCGCAAAGATTTGAAATTTCTCTTTTGTAAAAAATTGCTTAGACACGTGTAAACCGACAGGTGTAATTTAAAAACTGATTTGCATTCCACGATTAAAGATTAGTGGTCAACTCTTGCCGAAAATCTGTTTCTATTTTACACTGATTTCCTTAAAATATACAACACCTTGCATTTGCGAAATTTACTTATTTCCTGCTTGTTAAATCTCGTTTGTCTAATTGTACTGCAAATAATCGCTTCAAGCCGGAAATGATTTTCGTCCGAGATGTTCAATTTTGATGACAAATATCTACTTTTAAAATCTATCGCCTATCAAATTCAAATACGTTTTTATCAAAGGGAAGCCCTTCATTCTATCTTGATGTCTGTTTTACTTTATTTCTCGTTTATTCTATTTCTCGTTTATTCTATTCTCGTTTATTCTATTTCTCGTCGATTCTATTTCTCGTCTTTTTCTAAGAAAGCAATTTCTATGTCTAGTTAAAAGTTTTTAAATTCTTTTGTTTTTTGTGAAATAGCTTTTGTGTCACAATTGTAAAGAAAATGTTTTATTTTTTAATCAGAATGGAATGAAGGTTCCAAAATCTCGTTGCCCGCTTGAGGACTGCGATCCGAATAGCCAGGACAGTGGATATGGATGTCCAGAACGAGATGAAAAATCCAGCGAAGGATTCCAGTTCGTGGAGCCGTTGGGAGTGGCTCCACGACGGATGTCTATCGAGTGCAGGAGTCCACTCCTGTCGCCGTTGCGATCTTCTCCCAATCGTAAGAGAATTTCCAGGACAAATCTATGCAGAAGTCTCTCCTCCGGCTACGAGAGCACCGACGACGGCTTCAATGAACTCATCGACCTTGAAGCTTTGGACGACTCCACACAACTCCCAGTTGGAATTTCCAACCTTCTCTGCGGACACATCGTCGCTGCGGAAAAACCGATGGACACAGCAGGTGCCACGACTCCAGAATTCGCTCGTACCAAATCTTCTTCAACCCTGAGAAGATCTCTTTCATTGCAAAATGAAAGAAACGAGAAAAACGGAACCCCAACTTTCTCCAAAGTTCGCTCATGCCTCTTTCGTTCACCAAGCGCCAGTTCCTCCACCTCGAAACTCTCCTTCGACGAGAACCGTCGAGAATGCTTCTCCCCAGAATCACCAGACATCCTCGAATCAAGATCCTTCAAAAGACCTCAACCTCCCGTAGAAACGAGTCCCCTCTTAGTCAAAAGGTCACGAAAGTCCACCAGTTACCAAGACATTCCAGAGGCTGCCTGCACAAAGAAACCATGCTTGCAGAGGAGTTTTTCGGAAACTGAGGCTCACATCAAGTCTGCGATTCACAGAAGCACGACGGATTCAGACCTCACGGGAGACTTTAGCAAGACCTGCATTCTCCCTCTTGCTGTCGGCCAACACGAAGACCTCAAGTCAATCTCGTCACAAACCTTGTCGGAACTCATGCAAGGCGAATACAACGATTGCATCAATGCATTCAAAATCGTGGATTGTCGATATCCCTACGAATACGAGGCTGGACACATTCAGGGAGCACTGAATCTCTATACCAAGGAAATGATCGAGCAGTTTCTTCTCGATCCGATGAAACACACTCCTGAAATAGAACCTGACAGCAACAAGCGCAGTATTCTCGTTTTTCACTGCGAATTTTCCTGGGAACGTGGTCCGAATCTCTCGAGATTCCTTAGGAACATTGATAGACAGAAGAATAAGGAGCATTACCCGGCTCTCCACTATCCGGAGCTCTATCTTTTACACGGGGGCTACGAAAAATTTTACAGAGAGCAGAAGAACTTCTGCACTCCTCAGGGTTATAGAACAATGAGGGATCCTGATCACGAGGCTGATCTTCGACAATTTAGAAGCAAGAGCAAAAGCTGGCAGGGAGACAAGTCAAGGATCAATGGATCAACTGCTAGGGCAAATTTAAAACGTCTGGGCTTGTAAAAAAGAACTCGCACTTTTTTTTTACAATGTTGGCAAAATCGTGAAGTATTTTTTTATACTAAATTTGTTTTTTTAGCTTTATATCGTGACATTTTGAAGAGGAAGTATCTGATCCCGGTAAAGATTCGAGTTTCTTGTAAGATTATCACTGCCTCGCGGACAGCTACGTTTATGGTGTTCTTAGTTTTAGAGCGGTAGAGCTTCATGTGCAAAGAAATTGAGTGAGTTCTTTCCAAAGGGAAGACACGTAGTTGTCCTGCGGTGTAAATGGTCAGACTTATAGATTATGATTTAGTAGAAAACACGTTCTAGTACAAGGAAATGTAAAGCGCTTATTATCTTATAGAGAAAGATATTTGCCGGTGTGTCGCATTTAAATCAAAGTATTATGTTTTTTTTGTGTTTTTTTTTTTGGAGATTAAGGAAGAAAGACGGGAATGCAATAATAATCTTAGCCAATCTTACGGATGATCAGAATTTAGAACTGCATCAGAATCTATCAATGTCGCAGATTTTATAATGCTTCCTTTAAATTGGGCAGGCATCCCACTGTACAGACCCGACACGAGAATCTGGTGCAGTTCTAAAAGCCACTTGCAACTTTTTCTTCATGAACAAAAAGTGGCTGGGTTTCGGTGCAAAATTGATAGAGAATGATAGTCAGTATTTACTTCCTCACGTTCGAGGAATCAGTTCAACGTGGTTTCGATATTTTTGTATATAAATTATTCTTCTTTTCCAGCGAATGATATTTCAAGCTAGATTTCTAATTCTGTCAACTACATTACTTATTGGCGAAAAATTAATTTACTATTTTCGATTGTCTATAATGATTTTTTATCATTTGTCAAATTAATTTGAAATTAAAAAAAATTTGCCAATTTCGTGCCAGTGTCAATTTGACGCCATTATTCGATTCTCAGACAACTGAGAAGTTCTTGAAACTAAACGAAATGTTAATAACGAAATGTTAATAACGAAATGTTAATGACGAAATATTATTTGTTACCGAAAAGAAGAGCCAGTCAGATTTGTAAAAAGTTAAAAAGTAGTTTAGGAAAAGTATTTATAAAAATTATTGTAAATGAATTATTTAGCGTGGAACTGAAATTACCTCGACGTTTGCGATAAGCGTGTGTAAATTTTGTCGGTGGACGTGTATAAATGTAAGAAGAGAGACTTTATTTGAGAGAAAAACGGCAAATAACGCCAAATGTGCAAAGTTCTTAGATTCTATATGTACAAAATATGTTATTTGAATCATAATCTATAATATAATTATTCATGCAAAAGAAACTTTTTGATTAAAACATACTTCATTCCTTCTCCACACAATCATTCCTTTCGATTAAGTCTCTTTTCGAATTATCTTCAAGTTGATAAAGAGCAAAGCCACATTCGACAGACAACATATTCGAAATTGTAAATCTTGCACAAAAAGAGAAAAGATTAATTATAAAATCGAGAGGAAATCAATGAATTTCAACAATTCGGAATAAATTACATTTTTCGAAAATATCAAATTATTATTTTTTTTTTAGTTCTGTTCACGTTTGAGATCATTCTTGATAAATCTGAAAGTAATTAAAAAACAAAAATTTGCTTAATTGTAGTGTGTAAGGAGAAACATAAGCACCAAAGTGTTTTTTGATAAGTCTAGAAATTAAGAAAACAATACAGCGGGGAATAAGTTCTCATGGCCGCGAATGCAATGTAAAGCAGGATATTGAGTTTGACGTATTTTTTTTTCTGTGCGTCTTTTCGGTAATTCTGTAATTATCTACCGTACTTAAATCCTGACCATTTGTTACTATTGTTTTGTAAGTTCGTTTATATCTAATAAAATATGAATTCTGAAAATAATTACTTCTTTTTCCAAATATCCCATTTATATGTACAATTTGAACCTCGAACTTTAATATTAACATATTAATTATATTAATATACGACAAATATTATTTACATTTTATTTAAATATAAATGATATTGGTATTTTTTAAATATGAATGATATTGGTATTATTTAAATATAAATGATATTGGTATTGTTTAAATATAAATGATATTGGTATTATTTAAATATAAATGATGTTGGTATTTTTTAAATATAAATGATATTGGTATTTAAATATAAATGATATTGGTATTTAAATATAAATGATATTGGTATTATTTAAATATATATGCTATTGATATTATTTAATGATATTAATTTGAAATTTTATAAAATCTTATCAATCCTGCACATTTGAAACAAATGAGCTAGAATTTATTTTGTTAAAAAGTTTGTGAAATAAAATAATAGAGCATTAAGAGTGTAAAAATTTATATAAAATACTTTTATTGTGACTGAGACCAAAGATCGATGGCATTGTCTATTTTTTACAAATTACTATTATCTACTAATTAATCGACGATAGTCTTAGAATGATACACATTTTCACTTACAAACTGGCACAACAGATTTTAAAGCAAGTAGTAAAAGTATTCGGCTTTTTATTCTCATTGTGCTATTTCTCGTAAAAAAAATAAACATTACTTTTAAATAAGATTTTATGAAAATTCTGCCACTTCCAAAAAATGAGAAATTCGTTTTAAATTGAAAAACATCCATACGATCTCAATTTTGGACTTCAAAAAACTAATTAGAAATTTGCGAAATTCTTCTCTTGTAATTTATTATTCAAGAAAATCATGAAATTTAAATAATTTATCAAGAGGAACCAATTATCGTTATTTTTATTTTGTATTATTTTTTTTATTTAAGAACCAATTATTATTATTTGTTTTTTTTATTTAAGAACCAATTATTATTATTTATTTTTTTTATTTAAGAACCAATTATTATTATTTATTTTTTTTTATTTAAGAACCAATTATTATTATTTTTACCTTGTATTATTATTTTTTTTATTAAAAATTCGAATTGATTGTAATTTAACATCTAAAATCCTTTACGAATCCTTTCTTCTAAAATCTAAAATCCTTTGTTCGCATATTGATTTATTATTTCTTTACTTTACTTTTCATTTTATTTTTTATTTTCCTGATTATTTGATGTCCAAAAATTAAAATCGTTTACGTACTTTCTTATTAAAATGTCTCAAATTGTAGCACCAAACAACAAACAAATTCTATTAAAATTTCTAAACAATATCCAAGTATCACTTTTTAAAAAAAAAAAAAAAAGAACAATGCTTCCCTATGAGGAAGCAAAAAGAATACAAATACAAAAAAACAAGCGCGATTTTAGAAATTTCCATTTTTCTGGAAGAAACAATACTAAAAACAAACGACGATACTGACGATGGTAAATAAATACGTAACAATCTCTCCAATGTATGACATTGTTAAAAATAAATTCTACTATATAAAAAATAAAATTCTCAGCACTTTTTGTTTCAGGTCAACAAGTCTCATCGTATCTATTCTGAGTTTCCTGAACAATATAATTAGGATCACAAACAGTGTTTCGAACAGCGTCTTTAACATTGGCTCGGAAGATTCGAAAATTCACTTCATCACTTTTGAGGTGTCCGTAAAGATACATGGGAAGTTTGTCAGACAAAATCCAGACATTCTGCTTGATTTCGTGGTCCATTCTCACATCGTTTGGAAAAATGAGAGAAATATTGCTGGTTCCGATTACTCCAAGATTCTGAGGAATGTACTCCTTCCTGGTGTCCCAACACCAAACGGAATCTCTCGTCACCATATTGAAGAACATGACTCCATCCCGGTCGATTGCAGATCCCGAAGAATGTCCATAATCTTTAGCCCTGGGTTTCCCGACCGGGACAAATTTATCAGAACACTCATCCGCAGTTTTCTTGTCTTTCAGCACTCGAGTGGAAACTGCAAACTCTCGGAAACTCGACATTGGATGGAAGAAGATGGTCCTGTCCTGATCAATATCCAGGGGACTTAAAGCCATTCCGAAAATTCCGTCCGTCCATTCAAACTGGATTCCGTGTAGGTTGTATCTGAAAGATGCAGTTTTATTTTTAAATTACGTTTTCTTTGCAAATTTGTAGAAAATGCATTTTATTAGTTCTTTCTGTCAAAATTGTTTTTTACTAATTTATTGTATCAGAAATATTTTTTTTACATCATTCTATCGAATAATTCATTCTATCGAAATTACAAAATCCTATCAGAAAAATTTCTATAATTTTAAACAAACATTTGCACTCACAAAAGAAATTTTTTCTTGAGTCACTGATGGGACAAGTATTTAATTACATAGGGATTGCTTATTTTAATTGTAATCTATTTGTTGTAATACCGACAGAAATTTAAATTTTAGAATAAAAATTAATGTTAAAATGTAAAAAGAATTGTTCGTTTGGATTGTAGTCGGTGATGTAAATAGAAAATATCTTTTCGCTTTTAAAAAATCTTGAAATAGAATGAAGAAAATAGTAATTTAGATTATAATTGATTATTAACGGGCCTGCTTTGCATAATTTATATAGATTTGCAGATATGGATATTTACATACTTGAATATTCATCTCTCTTTTGTTCCGATTTTTCTGTTCATAAACTTTTCATTTAAAATGAGATAACATTTTTTATAATGATCGTGCGACCAAATAAATATGTTTCTACAAATTTTAAAGACAATAAATTCGTTCTCAAGATAACACAAAAATACGTGAATATAATGTGATATAGTTTTAATATGCTGTCTTATCTGTTTTTTATATATTTACTTCCTTTATTATTAATTTTATTAATTTCCTTTATTAATTTTATCCATTTCCTTTATTAATTTTATCCATTTTCTTTATTAATTTTATCCATTTGCTTTATTAATTTGGTCCATTTTCTTTATAGCTTTTATTCATTTCCGTTTATTAATTTTATCAATTTTCTTTATTGCTTTTATTCATTTCCTTTATAAATTTACTTTATTAAATGCATCTACTTATTAATTAATCTAATTAATTTTACCAATTTCTTTTGCCAGTTCCCTTGATTAATTTATTAATTTTTCACCTTGCAGATAACGGGTCCGGATAGAAGAAATGATGCTCGTATCTGAAAGACGAATCGGACAGGAGGTCATAAACAACAACCCCGAATCGAAAAACATCAGATACGTAGGCAACAGCGAGTTCGCAAAATCCGTGTCTGACGTCCACGATTATATTTGAATAAAGGGAGTCCTCTTTTATATGATCCTTGGGAAAAACGTATTTGTGAAGTAGACGATCCGTTTTTAAATCAAAAATGAAGATAGTCGGTGGACAAATTTGCTGGGAACTATTCGTTATCTCAAATTTTCCAGAATCCAGAACCCACAAGCGCATGCAATCGTCCACTTGAATCCTGAAAACCGATGTCAGCCCTTCACAGTTATCTGAAAAATACGTTAAATTCATTTTTAGGTACACGAGGATTTTAAATTTTATTCAACATTGAAGTTTGTGATTTTTAACAGTATAAACAATAATGGACACAAAAATAGAAAGGAAAAAGGAAACGAAAGCAGAAACAAAAATAGAAACAAAATAGAAAGAAAAATAGAAACGAATAGAAAGAAAAATAGAAATAAATAGAAACAAAAATAGAAACAAATAGAAACAAAAGTGGAAACAAAAGTGGAAACAAAAATAGAAAGAAAAATGCAAACAAAAGTAAAAATAAAAAAACTAGAAATACTTTTAAACTCCATTTTTAGGCGAAAATAAATTTCCAATCGCAGCAAGAGAATTTTTCCACGAAACCGATTCCAGTCACGAGTCAAACGAGTCTGCTAATTTTATTGTCAGATTTTTATTTGCGAAACGATTGCAAACTGCAGCTTAATTATTTTGATCGAAAATAGTCAATGAGATCTGAGAAAAAAAGTGTAGTAAATACTGAAAGACAAACCAAAGCTTAATGTAGATTTTCTTTCACGAATAAGATCAATGCATGGGACTGACTAGTCACGTCTGAAATTCTTTTTTCTTTTCCGTCATTAACAAGATATACTGGCTTGTCGGGGAGAAAGTCTTCTATTTATTATTACTCTGCTTGGACTGTTTTAGTTGTGATCATAATGAGATAGAAACTTACCTGCATTATTCCACTCCCAATTAGGATACGGTTTCAGCTTGGGGCTTTTCGTTGAAGAGTATCTCGGAACAGTCGCCAGAGTTGCTGGAGTGCCTTTTTTCCACTTAGGCAGAGTAATAAAGACCTTGTCTTCCCAAACTTCCAGACCTAAGGGTAAGTTGTTTTCCGGAATATAAGAAGCTTCGAAAAGAGCCCGATTACGAGCTTCGTCGTTTTCGTACTCGAAATCTACCGTCTTCCAAAAATACATCTGTTTAGAGAGAAAAAGAATATTTTTTATCTTTGATTTATTTTGTGAAAAAGTATCCAAATTATTATAATTGTAATAATTAATAGTATTCTTGTAAAATGTCTTGGAATTTGTATTTTTGTAAAATGGCTTGAAATGTGTAATAATTTTTAATGTTTAATAATTGGTAATATGTAATAATTTGTAATATGCAATAATTTGTAATATGTAATAATTTGTAATATGTAATAATTTGTAATATGTAATAAGTAATGTAGTAAGTAATAATTTGTAATATTGAATATTTTATAATCTGTCTCTGCGTTGTTTCGATATTTGAAGTTGTCTCTTCTACCTTTAAATCTGTAATTTTTGTATTCTAGTTCCAAATCTGTCATTTTATTTACTACTTTTCAATTTGTAATTTTTGTAGGTACTCCAATTCTAAATTATTTGTAATTTTTCTTCTCTGTAATTTTCTTTCTACTTTTAAGTCTGTAATTTTCTTTTTACTTTTAAATCTGTACTTTTCTTTTTACTTTTAAATCTGTAATTTTATTCCCTACATTTAAATCTGTAATTTTATTCTCTACTTTTAAATCTGTAATTTTATTCCCTACTTTTAAATCTGTAATTCTATTCTCTAATTAAATAAATTAATTAAGGTCCTAAAAGGAAAACATTCATGTTTATTCTCTAATTTTAAATCTGTAATTTGTGTACTCCAATTCTAAATTTGTCCTCTTCGTATTCTAATTTAAAATCTGTAATTATATTTTCTACTTTTAAATCTGTAATTTTTGTACTCTATTTCTAATTTGTAATTTCTATATCCTATTTTCAAATCTGTATTTTTTTACTCTATTCCTAAATCTGTATTTTTATACCCTATTTCAATAATTTTTAAACTCCATCTCTAAATCTACAGTTTCATAATCCATCTCCAAATCTCTGAATGAACTTCATTCAATGCAAATCAAGTTACTTATTATTACTTATTCAATTTAAATTTTACTATCACAGTTTTCAAATACCGTTAAATTATAAAAATATTTCCATTAAAACAATTAAAAGTTGTTTCTGTAACTATAAGATAATAGAAAATATTTCCATTAAAACAATTAAAAGTTGCTTCTGTAACTATAAGATAATAAAAAATGTTTCCACATTCACGACAAAATAATAACAATTTACCAATTCCATTGCAGGACCAACGTACTCATCCTTCGGAAAACTTTCTACAGGTTTATACAAGACGTCGGGCTTATAAAAAACATCCTTATCTTGGACATCGGGATTATTCAAATTGACTCGATTCAAATGAGCATCAATTTCTCTTTCACTTTTGATTTTTGTATTGAATTCCGGATTCGGGAAATCATCGGGCATCCAACTATTTGCATCTGCTGGAAATTCCTGACCCTCGCAGGGTTTTAATAATCTTTGGTCCACGGGCGAATCACTCGGATAAGGATAATTACAGGTCGTGTGAATTGGAAAGCCTTTACCACTCTGAGAGGAAGATACCTGCTGGAATCAAAAGGCGAAACACTTTAGTTGTTAAATCACTTTGTTCAAGACGTAGGTTTCTTCCCAGATCGATTTCTCCAACACTTTTTTCTTTATTGTTCAATCACGATTTTCGTGTTGTTGCATCCACGCGGAAAAATAGACGAGCTGAATAAATTATCAATTATAAATAACTGCTACCAGATAAGAGGACAAGTTTATTGAAAAGGAAATCAAGGGATGCAGAATTTATTGGAGAGGAAATGAAAGTAAACATTTCTTTGAAATGAGAAGAGTTTGGAGGATTTAATCCTTTATTCAAGCAGTCATTGAAAGTCATTTTTTTAGAGGGAAAATGTAAAATTGAATGAAAAGAAAAATCGCATGAAAAGGAACGTCGTATAAAAAGGCAAATCGTATAAAAAGGAAAATTGTATGCAAAGGAAAATCGTATAAAAAGGAAAATCGTATAAAAAGGAAAATCATAAAAAGGTAAATCATAAAAAGGTAAATCGAATAAAAAAATGAGCTAAAAACCAAAAATGAATAAAAATGAAAAGAAAATATTAAAGAGAATCAAAACAGTAAAAATAAAATAATAAAAAAACGAACGAAAAACTAAAAATGAATAAAAAAGAAAATCAAATATCAAAGAGAATCAAAACAGTAAAAATCAAATAATAAAAAAACGAACAAAAAACTAAAAATGAATAAAAAAGAAAATCAAATATCAAAGAGAATCAAAACAGTAAAAATCAAATAATAAAAAAAACGAGCAAAAAAGTAGAAATGAATAAAAAAGAAAATCAAATATCAAAGAGAATCAAAGCAGTAAAAATCAAATAATAAAAAAAACGAGCAAAAAACTAAAAATGAATAAAAAAGAAAAGAAAATATCAAAGAGAATCAAAACAGTAAAAATCAAATAAAAAAAACGAGCAAAAAACTAAAAATGAATAAAAAAGCAAATCAAATATCAAAAGAGTAAAAATCAAATATCAAAAGAGTAAAAATCTAATATCAAAGAGAATCAAAAGAGTAAAAATCAATTAAAAAATCAATTAAAAAGAATCTCGCATAAAAAATAAACGAAAGAAAGTTACAAAAAAAAAGAAATCTTTATATCTAAAACAGTTTTAAATATCGAAAGGAAATATTTGACAAAAGAAGAAATAAAATGTACGTTTATTTGAACGTTCAACATGAATAGTCATTTATTATAATTTTTAGTAAAAACGAGTTCGAATTGCAAGGGTACGTGCTGTACGCCGTTATTCCAGATTTTAAGCTTCATTGTATAACTAGAATATTTTGCAATTAGGTGCAGCAATTATAGCATTGGTCGTTTACAAATTATACATAATGCATGCTTTATCTTACTCTCATAGAGAGCACAAGTTTGCTATTTTACGCAATTTTCTTGGGGCTTAAAAAATATATATCTAAACTTGTTGGACTACTAACTTTCAAAGACCTATTGAATATGCCACTGATTTTTGTAATGTCATGACGTGAAAGGTTTGAGCATTGTGGTTCATACCTTGAAAATTTATGAGTTCATTTTTTATTAATTTTGCTTAAAGTATGCTTAGCATCAACTTATAAAGGATTTTTAATGATACAAATCGTTAAGGTTACATTGTGTACTTTAAAATCAGAATATCTTTGAATAAATTTAAGGCAGTGATTTGAAGAATTTTTTTTTTGTTAATATAAGAAGCCAGGCATTTGAAAAATTAGAAGAAGCATTTAAATTATATGTCAAGGTTCTGCAAATCACGATCATGTGCCGTATTTGATTTGACTAAGTTCTTTTGAAACAGGATATAATTAAGGTCTCTAAGAATTTTATTCTTTAATGTATTATATTTATTTTTTGCTTCATGTTTTATTTTGTTACTGATATCTTTTTGTTTTTTTATCTTTTTGTTTTTTTTATCTTTTTTTAATTGTATTTTTGTTTTGTTTATTTATTGTATATTTTTGCTTTTTAATTGTATTTTGTTCTGTTTCTAAATTGCATTCTTTTTGTTTTTAAATTTGTTTGATTTGTGCTTGATATAATTTTTTTTTGTATATTCTTGGTTTTTAATTGTATATTTTTGCTTTTTAATTGTATTTTGTTTTGTTTCTAAATTGCATTCTTTTTGTTTTTAAATTTGTTTGATTTGTGCTTGATATAAATTTTTTGTTTTGCGCTTGAACTAAATTTCGTTTTTTATTCTCGATATAAAAATAAACATAAATAAATTGATTATAAATAAAAATTTGAACTTAATATTTTATGACTGTTAACTTATACTCAAAATGTATAAATAACGCTAAATTAATTATTGTTAAGTAATTATTATTTTATTATTATTTTATACTTGATTTATTGTAATTAATAACTCTTGAGTTCAATTTACTGCAATTTATTATCAAGCTTCATTTTGTAAATTATAATTTGTATAATATATATAAATAATAATCAATTATCGCTAATAGTTTTTAACAAATTATGATTAACTTGAAGAGTTGTTTAATTAAACAAGCTTATATTTGTTTGATGTAAAATTACCATTTAATAACGTAAATAAAATTTAATAGCATTCACTTAGCCAAACGAAGCCAATTATTAAGTGCCTTTAGTTTATCATTCACTTTAACGATTTTTATCAGAAAAGAATTTAATTTTTATCAGAAAATTAAATAATGAATAGCCACTTTTAAATTCTCTTTAAAATTTTTAAGAATACATTTTTTCGTCTTTTGTTATGTATTTTATCTATTTACTTGTATTTTATCCTAAATATCAGAAAATTTGTTTTCAATTTTCCGATTTTAATTGTGATTGAAAAATAATTTGAAGCCCATAAAATTCTTTTTCAAATTTTTTTTTCAATTCAAAATTTTTCAATACACATTTAATTATTGATAGAAAAATAATTATTAGCATTAAATTATTTATAGTCACCTGTGGATATACAGAAGGGGAATAAATTTGCGGTGGTGCTTGAAGGTCTTGTGAAATTTGATGAGGGGTTGCTGGTGTTACCAAATTTTTGAATCCCACCAATGACATTGTCAAAAGCCATGGCACAACACTCGTCACCCCTAAAAAATAATTAGAGTTTTAAAAATTAACACAATCGAGAGAAAAAACAACTACAATAGAATTTCATTTCTCTTCAAATTTTACTGAAAATTATCGCAATATTTATTTGTATTTTTCAATTATAAACCAGGAATGATAAAAAATAGTAAATAGTAACTCCAAAAATGTACATTATCTTGAATTATTGTTAATTGAAAATAAAAGTAAAAAAAGAAAAAAATATAAAAGTGAATAAAGAATAAGTGAAGTGAATAAAGTGAAAAAAGTGTAAAAGAAAGTGTAAAAAGAAGTACAAAAATTGAAGTGTAAAGAAAGTGTAAAAAAGAAGTGTAAAAAAGAAGTGTAAAAATGAATTGTAAAAAAGAAGTGTAAAAATGAATTGTAAAAACGAAGTGTAAAAAAGAAGTGTAAAAATGAATTGTAAAAAAGAAGTGTAAAAAAGATGTGTAAAAATGAATTGTAAAAAAGTGTAAAAAAGAAGCGTAGAAAAAGAAGTGTAAAAAAAGAAGTGTTATTTACAAACAGAAAAGTGCAAAGAAACTAGAAAAATGAAATTAGAAAATCTTTAAAGAGTCCAAAAAGTGGTAAACTTTTGGTTTAAAAAATTGACTCGAATTTAATGAAATAATAATTGAAAGCAATTTATATTGTTTTTTACGAACTTGCCTCTCATTGTGACAAAAATACAAATTCCGATTTTTTAATGTTTAAGACATGAATTTGAAGAATTATAATTATTTTGCAACTATTTTTCAAAGTGATTTTTTTTTAATTTTGCAACTTTTCGTTTTGAAAATTGTTTTAGCTGTTGAATTAATTTTTGCTTTTTTTTGCAGGGTTAAAGAGACATTGAACGAGAGTGAAGCTGGATCACGTGTGAAATGGATAACGCACGAGATGTGACTGTGAGATGTGTTGGCTGTTTATTATAATCAAGATTCTCTAGCTAATGTGAATGTATTTGTGAAACCAAATACAGGATTAAAGAGAATGTTCTGTCCTTTCTACCATCTTATGGAAGATTCTCTCTCTCACTTTTCTACTCTAGACTTATAGGTCAGTGCCGAGAAAGTCTTAAAAAATAAGTCAAAGTTAATAACAATAACGTTCTAATCAACGAAACAAACTTCTACAAAAATAGCCCAAAAGAGCTATAAAATTACATCTCAAATTTTGTAAAAACCAATCCATTTTTTAGCCCTTATTTTTCTAATTAAAAAAAATTATTCTTTTCAATTCAAAAAAAAATTATTATTTTCTTTTATTATTAAATTATTTCTATTATTAAATTATTCTTTTCAATTTAAAAAAAAATTCTATTCGAAGACTAATTTTAAGGATTTTCTGCAACTTTAATTTTTCCTTAATTTTTTCCTTAATTTTTCCGTAAAGAAATAAATGTAAAAAGTTTCAAAGTTTGTAAAAATTCTACGAGGAAGCAATTATTGTTATTGTTATCATTATTATTATCTTTATTGTTATTACCATTAAATTAATCGCTAAAATTTATAATCTGAAAAGAGATTAAAAATAATGTCACCCGTAAAAGAATTCGTGTTCTTAAAAATTCATTTACGGGAGAAATTTCGTCGATTAAAATTGATTGCAACTGGTATAAATAATAATGGATAATAATTTCCAAAAAAATCGAAAGAGGAAATAAATATAAAGGGAAACAAAAATAAATAAAAGAGAACTTGGAAACAAAAAGAAATAAAAAAGAAGAAAGCAAACGAAATCAAAAAGAACTAAAGAACTAAAGAACTAAAAAACAAAAATAAATAAAAAGAACTAAAAAACAAAAAGAAATAAAAAAAACTAAAAAATAAAAAGAATTAAAACAGAAACAACAAAGAAAGAAAATGAAAACTTTTCATCCAAACAGGAAAAGTTGGAGCGAGTTTAATAAATTAATACGTAACTCGTCAAATTTGGGCAAATGCTGATTTCTCCAGAAATTAATTGATTTGAAGAATTTTTTATAGCTTTCCGTGAAACGATAATCTGAGTATATTTTCTCAGTTCAATTTCTCAATTTGCGCTCTACCTTTAAAGTTCGACATTTATCAAATCTAATTATACCTTCTGTGTTCAAAGTTGCAAGAAAATCCCGTTTATCAAAAAAATCGTAATAATTTACAACACTGATATTGAAGATTAGAATGTAGATTAGAATTTATACGAGTTTTTAAAAGTTACTTAATATTTGCATTTTATACATATGTAAAATAAGTCTATTGAAAAATAACTAAAATTATATATTTCCTGAATAATTTAATTTCTGAATACATTCTTTCTAAATTGAGAATTGTGTTGGAAATTCTGGATTGTAAATTCTATTAAAAAATAATTTTTTACCCTTTTTAATTTGAGATACCTTATTTTATTATTATGTTCTTATTTTTGTATTATTTTGTATTGTTTTGTATTGTTTTGTATTGTTTTGTATTATTTTGTATTATTTTCTATTGTTTTGTATTGTTTTGTATTGTTTTGTATTGTCTTTTGCAGAATTATGTAAAATTTTAGATTATGTAAATTTTTTCAGACATTCGTCTGTATCCAAAATTAATTTTCTGTTAATACTTTCTATAGTTTGTAGTTATCAGGAGAAATAAATTTAAACTCAGCAACCATTTAAGTTTTTGCAATCTTGTCGAGTGGAACTGTACTTATTTGACTTTACGCTATTGAAGGTAAGAAATTTCCTTACAGAAAAGTAATGAGACACTTCTCAAGAATTTCTTTAATTTAAAAAAATGACTACGAATTTTACTCAATTTTTCAGGCAATTTTTATGATTTTGCTTTTTAAATTATTTTAATCGTAAGCAACTTTGATGAATTCATCAACGTGAAATTACAATTAAAAAAATATTTACATCAAAATATAGAATAAGTTGATATTTTCTTAGAGACAAAATTGCAAAAACAAATACACTGGACTGGCTTTTTTTTAAGAAAGAGAAAAACATTCTTGTTTTACCAGCTTTGTAATTTTAAAGAAAAGTGAACGGTGTTTAAATATAATTCAATTAAATAACAAGTAAAACTACTTACGATTTCTGTTCCAGGTTTTATAAAACTGGAGGTCTTCATCTTCGTCAAATTTTAAATTGTGATGAAAAACTGATTCTTCATTTTCATTCCAGATCTGCGATTCATGAAAAATGGCATTTGTGGTTTTTGGTACCTTTGTTGGATTCCAATTATAAACCCACTTTATTTCTTTTAATTCTTCATCGCCTATGTCTTTCTTCTTTTTCGCCATCACATTTCTTCAATTTCAAGAAAACCAGATTTTCAAACAACTATTCTCAATTCTTCAATTAAAAAAAGGTAAATTTCTAAAATATTTCTAAAAACTATTATAGTTCTTCAGTTAAAAATCAGGCAATTTAGTTCTTCATTAAAATCAGAACATTTTATTTCTTCATTTAAAAAGAGAAGATCTTAATTCATTATTTAGAAACAGAACATTTTAATTCATCATTTAAAAACAGATTATTTTAATTCTTCAAAAACTGAACATAAAATACTTGCTTAACAAAATATTTGTTTAACAAAATTTCAATTAAAAAAACATTTTCTTCCACTGAAATCCTCGTTTTGAATCTTCAAACTTAAAAAGATTTTTTTTTAAATACTCAGTTAAAAATATTGTATTTTTTTGTTTATTTATAAATAGCAAGAATAAGTAAAAGTTTAACTGAAACTTTATTGTAGAATTTTCTCTTTTAAATTAAGCCAAATTATGGGCATTTATTCTTAATTAATATAATTATTTGCGAATCTTTCATGCAAGCGAATCGCTTTATTTATAAATTATTCAAATATTTATTTTGCATAATCTATGATAATGATAAATTAAGTAACGAAGGAATAACAATGTTGGTTTTATTTTTATTTCTTCGCTATTTTGTTATCAAATTAAATTTATCATTTATTTATTTTTAGTTTTGTTTTATTTTATAACATAGTTATCCCTTGAACATAAACAATTATTTACTAAATTAACACATTAAATTTGTTAAAATTAAATTAAAATTAAAAATTTAATTTAAAATTAAATTTTTTTAAAAACAACTTCGTGTTTTTATACAGAAAATTTTCTCTATGAAAAAAATTGTCTCTTTGTAAACCTCAAAGTAGATGAATAACAAATTGAATTTAAATGACAAAAAATTGATTACTATAGTTGTGTGTAAGAACCAGGAAATTTGAGGAAAATTGAAAACGAAGTATATAGATTCACGTCCAGAATTGAACTGTTTTGTTTACCTGTCTCCACTCAAGTGTACCCCTTTACCAATTTATGGGAAAAAGAACATTTTTATTATTACTAATTTTTTTTTATTTTCGTTTCCTTGTATCCTATAAGGCGCGACGTGTGAAGTTATGAAAGTCTAGTTGTTTTGTACATAATTCACTAAAATTTTTTGTTTGTCTCATAATAACAGACAACGTGAATATTTCGCCAATATAATAGCAACTACAGTAAAAACACTATCGTAAAATAAATTCTTGAGAGCAATAGAAACATCTGTTTAATTTTAAAAGAACAAAAATACATTTATTACATCTTTAAATTAATCTATATTCATTCTTCATTGATCTTTACTTCCTGCACGAGTACGCGAAAAATTACTTTTTATTGTTAAATACAATTTGCATTTTTTCTTTTCCGTATTTTTAGTATTTTCACTATTTTCTTTTTCTTCAAAAATTTCCTACACATTGTAATGGAATCATTAAATAATTAATGATTTAATTTATATTTTTTTAAAGTTTGTATAACTTAGCATTTTGTTTGTTTTTTGTAAAAAATGTTTTGTAACAATTTCTATTTTTTAGCCTCTTGTTAAATAAATAATTTACATTAAATGCTGCTTTCAAAATTTACATTAAATGCTGCTTTCAAAATTTACATTAAACGCTGCTTTGAAAATTTACATTAAATGTAATTATTACGATTTCATAATTTAAATATATTCTCATTTGCTCCCAGAGATTACATGTTTAATCATTTTCAATTAGTTTAATTAATTAAAATTGTTGTAATTTAATCTAGAATGGAGTGATTTAATTAAAAATTGAAGATTACAATTTTTCGTTCTAATTAGAAGTAAGTAAGAAGACAATGGGATAATAAATTATGTGCGGAATGCTCCTTTCCCTGTATTTAAAACTTGTAAATTAGTTGAGAAAAACGGTTAATGAAAATATTATATTTTAACGTAATCGTATGTTGACAAATAGTTACTCAATTATTTTAAACGTTTTGCCAAGTTTTTTTTCAAATTTAAAGAGGTCTTAAAAAGTTTTTCCGTTAATAAAATTGTAATACAAATAAAATTAAGACACGATACAAAAACAATTACTAGGGTCCACTAATTGAGTAACAGGTCTTTAAAATAGACAGTAAAATAAAAAGATCATACAGAGCAATTTTCTCGTAAAGTGTATAATTATAATTTACACCTAAAATTATTTTCTTTATCATAAACCTTGAATTTCTTAGAAGGTGGTGATTTCCATTGTTTTCTTAATTTACTGTTATTTAAAAACAATCGATTTGTTGACTTAAAAAAAAGAAAAAGAAATAAAATAAATCAAAGAAATTAAACAAATCAAACAAATGAAGGAAATAAAAGGAAGTAAAAGGAAAAAAAAGAAATAAAAGAAAAAAAAAGAAAAAAAGAAATAAAGAAATAAAGGAAATAAAAGATATAAAAGAAATAAAAGAAATAAAAGAAATAAAAGAAATAAAAGAAATAAAAGATATAAAAGAAATAAAAGTAAAAGAAATAAAAGTAAAATAAATAAAAGAAAATAAAGGAAAATAAAAAAATAATGTAATAAATAATTCTAAAATAAAAATAAAAAAATAAAAATGCAAAAAACCTTTTTTTATATAATAAAAATAATGTAATAAATAATTCTAAAATAAAAATAAAAAAATAAAAATGCAAAAGACCTTTTTTTTAAAGCAATTTATTTCTTGAAAGTTTCGAAAATTAGTTTTGTAAAGTGTTTGATGAAATTTCATTGTTGATAGAAATTTGAATACTTTTTAAAAATTATGATCTGTTGATAATTAGCTTGCATAATAACTGAAGATTTTCCTTTTGTTCTGAGAAAGAGTTTACGGTCTTTTCTGTAAATTATTGACATGACGTAGAGTAAAAGTTTGTTAAATCGCGTGTTGAGTTGTAAAATTAAATTTATTCCCATATTTATTGCACCTTTTACCCAAAGAATAAATTTCAACTGTTCTGAACCAATTTATAAAATTATCCTTTATTTCCCCATGAGAAAGTAGTATTTAATTAAAGCAATCTATTGTTAAGACACATACTGAATGAAAACAGTTTAACAAAAAAAGTAAAAAACACATTTAACATCCAACAACGATTTTACAAAAAGCGAAATGCAATAAAAAGTGAAAATTGAATAGCAATTTTTAATAATGAAATATAATTGAAATTCAATTTTTGATCATGAAATTATTAAATCATAACGGTAGACTGGACAATATTAGAGCAAATCTTATATAACGTTATATAAAATTGCGAACTAGTGTTAAATTTATACAGATATAATAAATAAAAATAAAATATTATTGTAGTACTTTTTTGAAAAAGGGCAATTTTTGTAGCTCGTTTATTTGTTAAAGAAATAAATATAAATAATATTTATTAATTAATTATTTATTATTATTAATAATAAATTATATAATATAATGTAATTATTATATAAAACATACTCACTCTGTGGTGATTTAAAACTTTTTAAAAGTAAATTCTAGATGTCACACTCTCCAGTAATTTTAAGCACAAAAATTCGATTTTCATCTTCATTTTCAATATCACTAATTTTTATTTTTTTTATTACTTCATAACTTTTTCCCACCATATTATAATTTCGAAATATTTTTGTCGTATTTATCGACATGATATCCATTCACATTCTTTTTCAATTATTTTTTTGGTTTTCAAATATTTAGCACTTTTTGAAATCGGCACAATTTCTAATAACTGAGTTTGTTTTAAAAGTAAATTAATTTTAATAAGTAAACACTGATTTGTTAATATTATTATTAATGTATATAATAAAAATATAATATAATATAATTCTATCCTATATATAATTCTATTTATTAATAAAAAAGAAGACACAAATTTATTATTTCTCAAACCAACGGGGGTAAAATTTTTAAAAATGATTTAAATGATTAAAATGATTTAAATGATTTCCATAAGGTTGAAATGATTTATTTAAGAAATAATTTATTAATTAATTTAGTTTATCAATTTATTTGAGGATTATTTATTTCTTTTTCACTGGGATTTTCCGCAAAAGAAAATTAGATGCCAAGAGATCGAAGCGTGATCGGCAAACTAAAATAGTGGAATTGGTAGCAGGTGAAAGCGGGGGCTACCACTTCAATAGAGACAAACTTTAGTTTTAGATAGTTTGCCTTCAGAAGTTCAGACTTTTGTTTTTTATCTAGATTAATTAGAGGCGAACGTTAAGCCGTTTTACGTAAAAGAGAAATACCTTCATGCACCGATAAAAAAGTGTATCAGATCTTTACACCAGTTAATAGCCTTTAAAAAAAAAACTTGCAAATTCGTCAATTATTTCAAGTCCGCGTTTTTTCAACATTTCCGTAATTTTGCGCTACATCTTTCAAGTTACATTTCACAAGACTATTTTTTATGTACTTTTCTTCGAATTTTCTTTTTTAATGCAATCTTTTAACGTTAAGTAAAATTAAAATTGTTTAAACAATATTTAATCGAGATAAGAATTATTATTCAAAATCAAAATTAGTATTCAAAATAAAAATTATTATTCAAAATAAAAATTATTATTCAAAATCAAAATTATTATTCAAAATCAAAATTATTATTCAAAATCAAAATTATTATTCAAAATCAAAATTATTAATCAAACCAAAAATTATTATTCAAAATAAAAATGATTAATCAAAATGAACATCATTGTTCAAAATAAAATTTAATTATCAAAATGAACATTATTATTCAAAATAAAAACTGTTAATTAAAATAAAAATTATTAATCAAAATAAATAATCCTAAAAATCGGCTCGCACTTCAAAATTATGGATTTACATTTATAATTTACATTCATTCAGTTACATAATTTATAAATGTTTTCATTTTCGTTTACAATTCTGCGATTGTCACTTTTATGATAGTACATTTAGATTTAAAGAACAGTTTGATTCGAACAATATTAATTTGTGAATAAAATTATTTTTTGTTTTAAAAATTTGAAAATAAAAGAGAAAATTCATATTTAGTCATGCTCTAACGCTGATGGGATTCTTAATAATTTCTATGGAGAAACTGAATCTGCGCAAACTAAAAACCATGAAAGTAGTACAATGTTCGTAAAATTGATTTTTAATAACAAATATTACGTTATTTTTAATTGGATGTGACGAACTATCAGAATGTGAAGAAAATGCAAATAAAACTAGAGAAATTTGTATTCATAAGTAGAACTTATAAAAAATAGCATTTTTAAAATAGTATTTTTAAAACAGATTATAATTTCCAGATTTAAGAAAGAATTATAATTTCTAGATTTAAGATAGAATTATAATTTCTAGATTTAAGAAAGAATTATAATTTCTAGATTTAAGATACAATTATAATTTCTAGATTCAAGATAGAATTATAATTTCTAGATTCAAGATAGAAAAAAGACTTTCAAGTTTCAGTTTTTTTTTAGTGAATTTAAATGATACGTATATACAATAATAAACGTAAAAAATATAACGATTGTAAAAAGGCAATAAAAATGGAAGTTGTATTTTTGCGGTAATAATGTTAACGAAACTTATCCGCTAATAAGCAAAATTAATAGAATGTAGTAAATTGCGATTTTATTGAAGATAAAATATAATGTAACAAAGGCAAATAATAAAAGAAAACATAAAGTTCGTTCTGATTGAAAATTAATGTCAAAATCAAAATGATACCTATTCAGAAATGTTATGATCCTTTTTACTACTTTTCTTTCAGAATCTCAAGAGTTTATTTTACAACTATTGTTTTCTCAACTATTACTCGCTCATAAAATTATCAAATCGATTATGAAATGTAAAATCGCTAATGTTCTAATTAATTTAGTTCAAAAGTGGATACATATTTTTGTAAAAGTATATTTGTTTGCAACAAAAATAAAATATAACGCGTCGCAAAAAATATTACGTATTACATTCAAAATAATAATTTCATTTTATAAAAAAAAATGATAAAAGAAATTGATAAAAAATGATAAAAGAAATTTATAAAAAATGATACAAGAAATTTATAAGAAAATGATATAAGAAATTAATAAAAAATGATACAAGAAATTGATAAAAAACGTTTAAGAAAATTGTTAAAAATAATTATACAAAACAATTGATAAAAACAAAAAACAATTAAATGAAAACAAAAAATGTTATTAAAAAAACTTCTTTATTTCAAAACGAATCTGATAAATCTACAATTTTTTCGTAGAAATTAAACTTATTTGATAAAAAAAAAAAATCAATTCGGTTTCAGTTTTGTAAGTAAAATATCAATATATTTTAATATATTCAATTATTATTTTTAAATTGAGATACAAATATTGTAAATACCTCTAAGAGGCAAAAATGTGCTTTAATGCTGATTTTTTTTTGTTTTTTTGTTTTTGGTAACAAAAAATTTTTAATTCTAAAAATGTATTAAAATCTACTAATATTTTAGTTGTACAAACTTAACATAACATGAATTATGATTGACTTCCATTTTAAATACACAGGACGTTTGAAAAATATTGTTAAAATAAGAATAACATATTTTTTATTCATAACTTAACTATTGGTTTTCGAATGATTAACATATTCTGTATAAAATACTGTACAAACGTAACATTTCAAATAATATTTACAGAAACTTACATTGCAACGCTTATAAAGAAAATTATCATAAAAAGAATAATTTTCTTAAAATCTCTTAAAATAATTGTCTTACAATAAACTTTTTAAAATAATTGTCTTACAATAAATTTTTTAAAAATAATTCTCTTACAATCAATTTCTTAACGAATTTTTTTCGTCTTACAACGATTTTTTTTAAACAAATTTCTAGAAACAAAATTTCTTTAAACAAATTTCTTAACGAATTTTTTTCGTTTTACAACGACTTTTTTTAAACAAATTTCTTTAAAAAGATTTCTTCAAACAAATTTTTTAAACACATTTCTTTAAAAAGATTTCTTAAAACAAATTTTTTTAAACAAATTTTTTTAAAAAGATCTTTTTATACAAATTTTTTAAACAAATTTCTTTAAAAGGATTTCTTCAAACAATTTTTTTAAACAAATTTCTTTAAAAAGATTTCTTAAAACAAATTTTTTTAAACAAATTTCTTTAAACAACTTTCTTATAAAATACAGATAAATTGATAATCTTAAATTCTCCAGAAGGTAATTTAAATTCATTTCATCCGATTTTACAAATATTTACCAATAATTTATAAATTTATAAACTTAACTAATAACAACAAAAGATATGAGATTTCTCTCGCTTAAAATTACCATGTGATGTTGAGTGGTTCAAAAATGTAAATTAACATAATTACTAAAATTCATACTAATTAATGATTCATAGGAAAAATTAGCATTCCTCTTCGGTAAATTTTGAAAACACTTTTTGCGATATCGACCCAAAAAATGTATTCCAGTTTTTATAATTACATAAAACTTTTGCGCAGTTTTTCGAATTTTAATTTACAAAATTGCACACTTGAATAATTGAAAAAAGCAGCTTGTTCCATAAAAAGCTAATTACGATTGTCAAACAATTCTTCAATCTTAAAAAGAAGTAAACAGTCTACTACGAGGATGAAAGCGGATAGTGAAAAATTTGGTTTTACCAAAAATTCTTCAATGATCTTGAGAAAAATTAAATTTTTTTATTATATTTATAATTTATATTTTTTTAATTTTTTTAAATTATTGAATTTAATCACTGTAAATAATTAATAACTTGTAGCGTAATAAATAAATATAAATTATTGTACATTATACAATGTATAATAATTAATTACACTTTTTTAAATGCGTGTTGTAATAATTAATAATACGTTGTTAATTTATGTTATTTATATCCTTTCTTTTATTAATTTATTAATTACACGATCACTATTGCTTTTTTTTCTAATTTTGAGCATTCCGTGAGCAATTTTTTCTCGTAATATCCGCTTTGATCATCTTTTAATGGTAAAAACTACTTTCCTCTTGCGTTCACACGAGCGATTTTTAATCGCAAATATAATCATGTGTATTTACGCAATACGAGGAGTAATTCTAAATATATACCGTGTACGATCCTAACAATCGTCACTTTCTGTGTTAGAAAGTCGACGACATATGCACTACTGTATATTGCTTGCATGTCACACAAAAAATTATAATAATACAAATTACAATTGATTATTACATTTCAAAAATTAACATCGAATTAAAAAAAATATTATAAAACAGGAAACGTAAATAATTTAACATTAAGTACATTGGGTATTAAGTACATTAAGTACCTTAAGTACATTAAGTACATTTTTCAAGAAATTTGAGACAATTTTAAGAAAATTAATCTAAAAAAACTAGGCGAAAACTAAAAAGATTTTCCTAAATTGCTACTGAAAATAATTCTTAGGAATATTTTTATTTTTTATTTTGTAAAATATTTTCTTCATTCGTTGCAAATTTTCTGGACTAAGTTGATTATTTTATACACGATATATTGCTAGTGATTGTTTCAATAATTAGTTTTTATTTGCAATATATTATTAAAAAGTTTTGATTGTGAATATACTAAAATAATATTATTTTAATATTTTGTATTTTTTGTATACATATTGTATTTTACATTGTTTGTATTGAATTTGATTTAAAATTCAGTTTTGCTTTCCTACATGTTTCTACAATTGAAAATGTGAATTGACTCACAATCGCAGTGATTTGCAGATTCGTAAATGAACTTTCTAATGATTGCCTACGTATAATTAGTTTGAACAAATGACCTCGAAAGTATCTATTAAAATCCGTAAAGATTGATTATTTTCCCAGTCGGAAAATAATAGGAATGCGTCGTGTATTTTTATTTTCAAAATTATTGCTTTTCGTTCTTACAAAACTATATCATTATCTCTCTTTTCTGTGAAAAAATTGCGAACATATTTGACCGCTACTTTTCTATTATCGCTTTTTCGTTATCGTTTTTTTCCAATTATTTTTTATCACCAATTTTTGCGACATTTACTGAAATCATAATTAAATGCATTCAAATTTTAATAATTTTCCTTCTTTTCTTTAGTCATTCGAAAGAAAATAACAAAAATTAGATAAAATCTAAAATAAATATAAATTTAAATATAATGTAAAATCCGATGTAAAATTTTTCCCGATGTAAAAATCCGAAGAGGGTATACATGGAGGAACCAAAATAAAAAAAAATATAAATATCTCTTGTTGTTAATAACAATGGAAAATATAAATATCTCCCGTTGTTAATAACAATGGAAAATATAAATATATCCCGTTGTTAATAACAACGGGAAAGCATTTATCATTATTATTAACCGTGAATTATTTTTAAGCATTATTTTCAATTATTGTTTTTCATTTGCGTTCAAAAAGTAGTTTTCATTTATTGCGATTCACAATTGGCAGAAGTTTAAAAATGAAAAATGAACTTTTAAGCCCACTCATCTACTGCAACGTAAAACTATTAATAAACGTAATTATGTACATTTTTATAAAATAATTTGCTAGTCACTGGAAAAGCAACTTAGGGCAAAAAATAATATCCTCAATTCTGGAAGACCTTGGTTCCTTTTAGAACCAATTGCTGATAGAGATTACAATAATTAAAAACGAATGTATACTAGGAACTTATAAAATCTTAAGTGTGCGATTAAGTACGATGATTATTTTTACAATAAATACTGACGAATGATGTAAATGCATGTTAATTTTAAAATTAAGGCCAGTTGGTGTCGCACGTAAAAGTTGAAGGCACCGACATTTTTATAAATTCTTTATAATTATACAATTTGCACAGTTTCTTTGTAATTGCAAAATTTGCACAATTTCTTTATAATTGCAAAATTTGCACATTTTTTTATAATTGCAAAATTTGCACAATTTTTTTTATAATTGGAAAATTTTAACAATTTTTTATAATTGCAAAATTTGCACAATTTGTTTATAATTGAAAAATTTGTACAATTTTTTTATAATTGCAAAATTTGCAAAAATTTTTTATATTTGCAAAATTTGCACAATTTCTTTATAATTGTAGAATTTGCACATTTGCTTTATAATTGTAAAATTTGCATTGTTTTTTTATAATTATAAAATTTACTTTATTTCTTTATAATTATAACATTTGCATTATTTATTTGTAATTAGAATATTTGCAAACTTTATAATTGACTAATTTTTGTAATTTTTTTACTTTCAGAAATAAATTAAATTTTTGAATCATTCAATTCCAAAAATGAAAAGATTCTAAATTCATCAATATTTAATTTTTAGACAAAAAGTCTAAATTTAATTCTTCCACGATTCGTTCCAAATATAATTTATCTTTTGCTTTATTCTTTTCATTTTTTCTATTTAAACTCTTGAACGGGTTTAAATAAAAAAAAAGATAGAAACAATAAAGCAAAAAATAAATTCTTGTTACAAGTTTACAATTTAATTTTTCATTTATTTCAATGTATTTTAAATTGATTTTTTGTTTATTGTTTTATTTTTGTTTATTCTTTTATTTTTGTTTATTGTTTTATCTTTCGTCTATTTTTTATTTATCTTTCGTCACACACAAAATGAACAAATTCTACAATTTACATCATAAAATATTATCCACCTGAATTTTGAGCAAACGAGAGTAATAGTTATTGAGCTAGAAAATTTGCCCATTGTCTGTATTTTCTTTTTTTTCCGAGGAGAGTTGATTCTACTGGCTCGGATGCAAATTTCCAATTAAATACTGCTGAATACGTGGATATTTGAGCTTTTCTTGATCGAGAGCACTCAAACTGTACGACTATAAAATTTAACGACTCGAGCAGAATTGCGGTGATTCATACAACGCTTTTTTCCATAATATCGTTTCCCTATTTTTTTCCCCCTTTTTTTCTTTTAATCACTAAAAAAAACTTTTACGTACAACGTAACTGACCTATGCAAAATGAACTGCTTGCGCTCAATTTTGCTCCGAAGGCCTTTCATGGACGGAATGGCTGATAGGGAATAACAGATAAATTCTATTTTATCACGCTATACATTTTTTTTTTAATCTAGACTTATACGTATACGCTCTGTACAGGTTGGAATAATAAACGATGAACATTTTTTCAATTATTAGATAATCCCTATTAAGAAAATTTTTCAAACTTTATGATCTTTTATAATTTTGTATTCGTTTTACATTCCAATTTCTGTGAATTTATATAATTATTTTATTTTTAATTTTAATTTTCTATTTTTGTTTACCATTTCTATTACCCATTTCGATTTTTAATTTTGGTTTTTAATTGTGATTTTTAATATTTATTTTTAATTTCTGTTTCCAATTTTTATTTTTGTTTAAAATTTGTATTTCAAATTTGTATTTCTAATTTGTATTTCTAATTTGTATTTTCAATTTTGATTTTTAATTTGTATTTTTAATTTCTATTTTCTATTTTCAATTTTTATTTTTAATTTCTGTTTTCAATTTCTATTTTTGTTTAAAATTTGTATTTCAAATTACTATTTCCAATTTGTATTTTCAATTTGTATTTTCAATTTGTATTTTCAATTTGTATTTTCAATTTGTATTTTCAATTTGTATTTTCAAATTTGATTTTTAATTTGTATTTTTAATTTCTATTTTCAATTTCTATTATCATGTATTTGTACATAAATTATATTTCACTGAAATAATACTAATAATAACATGGATATTATTTATATAACTTCGTTTTATTATTTAAATCATAAAAATTCTTATGAACGAGATTATATTATTTAAGTACATTAATTTACTTAAGTACATTAATTTATTTCAGTGCATTAATTTATTTAAGTACGAAACAAATGTATGTAGATAGAGAAAAATGTGTTATTTTGATTTTTTATAAAATTTTCATTAAAATTTGCTGTTTTCATAATATTAATTTTTATTTTTATTTTCATAATATTTGCTGTTTTAAAAATATTTTCATATTTTGTTTTTGCAATCAAATTTTCTTTAAGATTTACTGTTTTATTAATACATTTATTGTTCATCGATATTCTTATTTTTTGTTTATATTTTTATTTTTCCTTGATATTCTTATTTTTCGTTTATATTTTTATTTTTCATTCATATTTTTATTTTTCATTTATATTTCTATATTTATATTCTATTTTTAGATATAACATTTACATTTTTAATTTTTATTTACATTTTTAATTTTCATTTACATTTTTACTTTTCATTTTGATTTTTACTTTTCATTTCCAGTTTTAATTTTCATTTACATTTTTACTTTTCATTTTGATTTTTACTTTTCATTTACATTTTTAATTTCTATTTCTATTTTAAATTGACATATCACGAAAATGGAAGTCGAGTGGTTAATTAATTTTCTTAATAGGGACTACGATTGAATTAAAATAAACAACATTAAGTCACACAGCCGCACGGTTCCCTGCAAAATGCGCTCCCATTAAAACATTAATTCATAATTAGTACGTAAATATGAGCTTTTCGAATTTGTAAAATGGTTACAACTACAATAAATTCTACTTTTCAATATTTATCCTTTTTCATGAAATATGGAACTAAAACCTCATCAGACTTTTTCCTAAATAGTATAAGTGTCTCTAAAAGTTTCTAATAAAATACTTTTGTAGCAAATTCGTATAAAATATCGTTTACAAATATTTTCTTATGAAAACTGTTATGAAACTGTGTTTAAAACTGTTCTATAAAAGATTTTATAAAATACTTTCATGCAAGATTGTACAGTGATTTTACAAAACTGAAAAGCAATTTCATTTTTGTGAAATACAAATTTTATTATTCATTTCTTATAAAATTTGTGAAATTGCTTTTAGTGAAGATAGTATTTTTGTATTGTTGCTACTTTTGTATTGTTGCTATTTTCGTATTGTTGCTATTTTTGTATTGTTGCTTTTTTTGTATTGTTACTATTTTTGCATATTGTTACTATTTTTGCATTGTTACTATTTTCGAATTATTACTATTTTTGCATTCTTTCTATTTTTGAATTGTTACTATTTTTGCATTGCTACTATTTTTTTATTATTACTATTTTTTTATTATCACTATTGTTTATTATTACTAATTTTTTATTATTACTATTTGTTTGTATTATTACTATATCGTTTTGTTATTACTATTTCTTTTTATTACTATTTCGTTTTATTATTAATATTTCATTTTATTATTAAAATTTCTTTTTATTATTTCGATTTATTTTCATTACGATTTCATTTTATTATTTCGATTTCTTTTCATTGCGGTTTATTTCTATTATTTCGATTTCTTTTCATTACGATTTCTTTTTATTATTTCATTTTCTTTTTATTATTACAATTTCTTTTTGTTACTAATATTTTTTTACTATCACTCTTTTTTTGTTATTACTCTTTTTTGTTATAACTCTTTTTTGTTATTACACTTTTTTATCATTACTCTTTTTTATCATAACTCTTTTCTATCATCATTCTTTTTTATCATCACTATTTTTATCACTATACTATTTTTTCAATATTTCATTTTTTAATTACTCAATTGTTTATCATTTGTCTCCTCTCCCTTGTAAAGACACTATATATTAAAATTATGAACGTGATTTATTGGCTGATGAAAAATTCCAATTTCATGAAAAATACGATTTTAATGATCATTTCTAGAAGTGGACGGATTTTCGCGATGGACAATTAAATCGGAATCAGTCGCCCTTTCGCTAATGAGTGGAATGACTTTTCGATTTTTACGAATTAAGGGCTCGTGGAAACGAACCCTTTTAAGCAAATCTCACAAAGAACTCTCCCTTTTGTTTCTCGATTGTGAAGTCTCTGGACTAGGAGTCATTGCCAGATTATCGTAGGCATAATCCAGAGCAGTATCTTCACACGCGTTATTTTTTGATAAATCTGTACTTGCGGTACTTGGAGTGCCATCATCGATGATAATACTCTCGGAAGCTGCGACACTTGCACTTATCGTTGGCATTGCTAATTTTAATCCATTCTGTTTTGCCACTTCCACATCGTCACGAACCTTGTTCTTGTGCTTTTTCACTTTCTGTTAAAAAAAAACAAACAATAGCAATAAATATAAATTTGAATTTTATACAAACAGAAAAAAATACAAAGAAAATACAAACAAATAAAAAATATAAAAAAATACAAACAAATAAAAAATACAAACAATAGAAAAACTAAAATGTAAATTTTGGATCGTTTTTTCTAAAAAACGAAAAAATCGCAGACAAAAAAAATCACAGACAAAAAATCATAGACAAATAAAATCACAGATACATTTTTTTATCGAAAATAAATCTTTTTAATTTGCAGAGAGAAAAAAATGCAGAAAAAAATAGATTGGGGCCAAAGAACCTTGTATTAAGACATTACTTACATACCAGCCACTTTTTCCTGAAAGTTTTTTGAAGGAAGGCTTTCACTTTTTGCCACTTAATTAAAGTCCTCGCTAATAGGTAAATAATGGCGAGTAGAGAAAGACAGGTGAGTGATAGTGATATTTTGAGAAGAGTCCTCTGCCTCTCAATTTCCTCTGAAAAAAAATTCGCAATTAATTTTCGTTCATTTATTTATCGCCATTTAAGATAAAGAAAGTTCATTTTAATCGATAAATTTTTGTTGCAACAAAATTAATTTTATTCGTTAAATTTTTCTTGCAACAAAATTAATTTTAATCGATAAATTTTTCTTGCAACAAAGTTAATTTTAATCGATAAATTTTTGATGCAACAAAATTAATTTTGATTGATAAATTCTTCTTCCTGCAAAATTGATTTTAATTTAATTAATTCAATGCAATTATTCTCGAAGTTTCTATGATTGGAAGTGATTAAATATTCGAATTGATCAAAAGTATAAATATTACATTTGAGTAAGGATGCTAATATGATTACCTTAAAATTAATAAAATAAATATAATTATTTTGTACTTAAGAAGTCATATTTCTCGTATTTCAAAGCTTTGAATGTAATTTGAAATTTAAAGTAATTTAACTGAGAGATGCAAGATATTATCATTTTTTTATCATAAAGTATGAACAAGTGGTATAAGCTATTCAAGAGTGACCTTACAAGTGTAGATTCTGAATTTTCATGACGTAATAAAAAAAATCATTCAATATTAATTACTTATTTAGTCTGTTTTTTAGAAACTTATCGAGAACGAGTTTTATATTGTAATAGAACGAATTACGAACTACAATATAAAACTTGTTCTTCTAATTTGCACGTTTTTTGTTCTTTTGTAAATGAAAAAAAATAAGGGAACAAAAAGCGTGAAGAATTGAAAAATGTCTAGTAATAAGTGTTCTTTTTTTAAAACGTTGAAAAATTAATTTTTTTTAAGTTTCTAAGTATTTTGTTTAAGTTTCTAAGTATTCTTTTTAAGTTTCTAAGTATTCTTTTTAGTGCCCTTGAAGTCTGCATCGAAACAAATTTTTAGAACTTTGAAATTAGAATGCTATTAAAATTGCAAGCATTGAAATTTGCGAGCGTTGAAATTCAGATAAAATTTAAAAAAAAACAGAAAAAAAACAAAGCTTCCTCTTGAGGAAGCAAAAAAGTATTAAAATTTAAAAGCGTCGCAATTTATTGACAAATTTTATTTACAAATTTAGTTACAATTAAAAAATAAACAAAAAAGAAGGCACTGAAATTTGCAAGAATTGAAATTTTGATAGAATTACAAACAATAAATTTAAAAAAGCAAAAAAAACATCCAAGCGTCGAAATTTAGATACAATTAAGAAAAACAAAAAATAAAAGAGAAAACTCGAAAAAATAAAAATTTAAAGTTCATTAATTGAAAATAAGTTGCAAAAATAAATATTATTGAGTCCCTTAAATAAACAATGCCAAATGAAATTGAACTAAATGGAATAATTACTGATTGTTTTTGAAATTTAGAAAAACGTTCGCCACTGTCTCGAGAATTAAAAAAAACGTTTAGAAAAACGTTTTTCGATTATTTTACATAAAATACTTTCACATATGGAAAGAAGTGTTACAACAGATAATGGTGGCGGTTTTTTTGATGGATGATTCATCAGTAAATTAATATTCCAAATGTGTTCTAGACTCACCTCTCAAGTCTCCTTCCAATTTTAAATCCGTCCGAAGAACGTATCTTTGGTCGTGTAAGTACTCTGAAAAGAAAACAAATTATTTTCATTTTGTACGAAGATTTTTTTCGTTTATAAAAAAAACTCTTTTCGTCTAGAAAAAAGCTTTTCTTTCATTTTCAAAAGATTATTTTTCACTTTCAAGGGATTATTTTTCACTTTCAAGAGATTATTTTTCACTTTTAAAGATTATTTTTCACTTTCAAAAGATTACTTTTCACTTTCAAAAAATTCTTTTTCATTTCCAAAATATATTTTTTGTATTCTTTTCCATTTTAAAAGCTATTTTAGCTTTCCAAATAGTTTTTTCTTTCTCAAGTAATGCTTATTCTTTTTTTAAAAGAACTTCCTGTTTTTTGTTTTGAAATAAATTGTTTTGAAATAAATTGTTTTGGTAAAAAATGCGCTTTGGAAATACAGTCAACTCTATGAATAGTGCCACTAAAACTTTACGAATAGTGTCACTAAAACTTTACGAATAATGCCACTAAAACTCTACGAATAGTGCCGCTTCTCTTTTGTTCTCACTCAAGCGTCCTTTATTTCTTTTGTGCTTTGCGGCACTATTCGTAGAGTTGACTGTAGTGTATTCTTTTTTCGTTTTGAAAACAGATTTCCAAAACAACAATTTCTTGTTTTCTACAACAATCATTTTTGCAAAACAATTCTTTTCAAAAACAGTTTATACCCACTCTAGAAAATAAACAGTAGAAATAAACTCTAGAATAAATAATAAAATAAATAAAATAATAAAATAATAAAATAATAAAATAATAAAATAATAAAATAATAAAATAAAATAAAAATAATAAAATAAAAATAATAAAATAAAATAAAAATAATGAGAAAATAAAAAAATCCATAAATAAATAATAACAAATTAATAAATTCTTCTCAATGAATTAATAAATCGTTGACTTCTTTTTAATTGCAGAAAAAAATTGTTTGGTTAAAGTTTTGTAATTGAAGGTAAATTAAAGAATGAAAAGTTTTCTTATCTAAAGTACCATTATGGTGCAGGCTTACAGGCGAACTAATGCATCTAACAAAGCACATAGGCCAACATAAGTCAGCTTCTGGCTTTGTAAACAGTTGTTCTTTTATTCGTGTATGTAATTGCATGCTTTATATGTATCAGAATGCATGTAAAAATGAAGATTGTGTGTACCTCATCATTGGTATTCACTATGGAGTTAACGATCCATGAAGACAAGACTGGGAGTGGTTTACATTTTAAAAGTTGACAGTGCAGAAGAAATTGTTTTTTAAATTCAATTGCATCGTTTTTTATGTTCATTAAGGACCATTAATTTTAATTCTGCATTGAAATTCTCAAGCGTAGGAAAATAATTATACAATTCACAAAATCAATTCGAAATTTCCAATCATTCGACATTTTTTACGCTCTGTTTCAATACAGTTGGCTCTACGAATAGTGCCACTATGAATAGGGCCACTATGAATAGCGCCACTATGAATAGCGCCACCATCAATAGTGCCACTTTTTGGAATTTCGGCTCGAAAGTTGCTTTGGCGATTCAGCCACAACGCAAATACTTCAAATATACTCAAGAGTGAGATACATTTTTCGAAACTATTGACTTGCTGTGGCACTATTCATAGAGTTGAGTGTACTTCGAAATTTAAATTTGAAGCCTAATTCTAAAAACCTAGCTCTAAACTATATGTACTTTTTTAATATGGAAGAAGTAATAATTAGATTCTTGCTAAATACATAATAATTAATAAAAAATAATAATTAAAAATAGATAATAATTAGAAATAAATAATAACTAAAAATAAATAATAACTAAAAATAAATAATAACTAAAAATAAATAATAACTAAAAATAAATAATAACTA